>OZ018323.1:197617855-197805355 GCA_963969495.1 Ceratothoa steindachneri | reverse complement strand
TTTAATGCGCGTAGGAAAAAATAGCAGTAATCGCTCATGAACATTTATGCTAAACCTTTTTATCACTTATGCAGCTAAATAGTTTGTTGCGTTGGAGCTAAAACGGAAAGAATGGACGTGTTATGGATGTGGGCCAATTCTTATTTAGTGATAAACCCGGCACAGCTACCTCGAATTTTCTATTTGCTTTTTAGAAAAGATTTTTTATATTATCTATAATTATTATACTGTTACTGAACTTTCATCATGCACTTATGACATCTTCATAACGTTTAAATTTTCCTGTGTGAATCTATATAACCAATTATAGGAACTGGTGTACAAGTGAAGTTTACTAATTACAACGGACGTTGAGACAGGTTTTTACCCTTTTCCATTTTAAAAACTCACTAGCCAAATTGTTTAATTTAAATTCACGTCAGAAATAAACTAATTGGCAACTGAGGTAATTTGGTTAGGAGGCATACTTTTTCCCAGCCAAAAAGTCAGATTCAGAAAATTCATTTTTCAGTCAAATGTGGGACTTTTATATTTAAGTTTGTCCGTTTACATTAGATCAAAACATCCATTTTATCTTAAGCTTTTTTATTTAAATGAATGAACTTTAAAATGGAGGTCGTTTTGGAGAATATGGTTTTCATTATTTGATCATCAGAGCGTGGAACTAACGAAGAAACATGAATAAATTATTGACTTCTTTTCCGAAGCTTATGCTGTGCAGGTGAGTGTATATTTTAATAAATAAAAATATAATGAAATATACAAAGTATGAAGAAAAGCTATTACTTTCTTATAGAAAACTCTGCTCCTGTTACGATGTCCGACTCTTCTTTGCAATATTGAGCTCACTTGAGTCTCCCATTTGCGTCTTCGAAGGCTATGGATTTACGTCGGGTTTTATTTTACACTACTTTGGGTGGTGATAGGCGCAAATTGTGGTCACTTTATTAGCGCTGGTTCAATCTCGACTCGACTACGGTTGCCAGGTGTATTCTTCAGCATCTCCTCCGGCCTTGAAGCTGATTGACTCTATTTGTTCGCTCGGGGCCCGTCTTAGTAGTGGAGCCTTTCCCTCGCCTATCCCTAGCCTTTTTATAGAGGGTTGCGTGCTTCCATTGCGATATTACCGGCTGCAGGTGTGCTTATAATCCCTGTTTCGTATTCAGCAGTACCCTTCCTCTCCTCTCCATGGTTACCTCCTTCCCTCGTCCTCTTCGGCATCTTTTGTTCGGCGACCATCTCTAATACGGCCTCTGAGATTCAGGGTTGGGCACCATCTCACTTCCCTGTGTATCCCTGGGGGGTTGGCTCTCCCATTTTCTTGTGTCTCCCTGTTAGCATGTTAGCCCTCCTGAAGTCTGTATTGCTTTCTGGCGTTTCGAGAAAGGGTCTTTAGACCCCCATCTATTAAAGTGCCTGTTTCTTGAACATTCGTTTTCTCATACGCACCAGAGTTCCATCTATACTGACGGCTCGAAGTCAGACCTCAGTGTTGGGACGGCCACGGTGTCCTCTATTGACTTCTTTTGGTCCGCTCTCCATCAATTCTTCGCATTTTATTTCTTAGCGATTACCGGCCTGCTTTGGAAGCAGTTCGTTCTTTTACGTCCACCCACCCTTTGGTTTTACGGATTCATTCCTGGCTGGTTAGAAATGCCTCCCCTTACAGGCTATCGTTCTGTTGGGCTCTGGCTAATGTTGGGAGCCGGGCAACAAGGAGGCCTATCGGCTGGCCCATTCGGCCGCCTAATACCTCCTCTCTTGCCTTTAGGGATTCATACCCCGTAATCAGGGCGTATATCTTATTAAACGTCCTATCAGCCCCTGGTCCTCTAGCTTTCAGCGACTCCGGTCTTGGGAGTTTGCTCTTTGCCAGTTGCGAATTGGGCACACGCGACTCACCCATTGCTATTTAGTTTCGGTTGGAGGCTTGGATGCCCACGCTTGTCTCTTTTGCGGTGGCGAGTTGTCTGTGACTCACATCTAAGTAGTTTGTGCCTGCCTTGCTTCTCTTCAAAATTCTTGCATCCCTACCCTTTTTGGTGTCATCACCCCTGTTATCGCAAATTGGTATTTTATTCCTTTGTAAGTTGTCTTTTCATTTTCCTCTTTATTTATTGTTTTGTCTTTTGTCTTGTACCCCCACGTGCGGCTGGCGCATGTCATCTATTTATTGCTCCAGCCTTATTAAATCCAGCTCGTGGATATTTTAAGAGTTTAATCTCTACAAATAAATACCACTAAAAAAAATTACCAGAAAAATACGAATTAGTTCCACTTCATTAAATAACCCTGAGTGAATTAGGCAAACTTGACAATAACGCAATACGAGGGGCGGAAATTGAAAGTTTAATGGTTCTACCAGTCTCAAAATTCTGATCCTAACACCTGATGCCAAAGTTTTAATTATTAGGTTATATATATGAATATACATATAGTTATATATGTATATACTTAGGTATCGAGTAACGACACGGTGGTGTCATAGATTTTGGGGAAGTTCGTTGCGTGAACTTACGGAAAGCGTCTCCAATTCGTTTTAGTTCAGCTCCCGTTTATATGATCTTATTCTTTCTCTTTCTTCACTCTTTCTTTTTTCTTTCTTCATTCTCTCTATTACCTCTCTCTTCTTTCTTCCCTTTCGCATTTTTCTTTATCCTGGACGTAAGCGATTAGCTCCTTGTCCGCTAGACCACGGATTTTTCCTTGGTTTAAAAATATTTCAAAATACCACATATTGACTTCGCACATGGATAGCGCTCGCACGTACACAAAAATACTCGACTACCCTATCGGGGATCACACGTAGCTATTCTCACAGACAATTGGCACAATGAGAGTTTACCCAAAACAATACACAGACCCACGCAGGAAAGCGTAAACCAGAGAAAACCCAAAACTCTCTTAAAAGACAACTTCTTTAGATTGTTTTTTTAATGCTTTCAATCTAAAGAGGTTGTCTTTTCAGTTTGTTTTAGTTTATCTCTGGTTTTCGCGTACGGGTCGGGGGAGCTCCTTCTGGCCTAAAGGAGCAGGAAGAGGGTGTCCCGCAAGGATGTGTCCTAAGTGTCACACTCTTTGCCCTGAGCATCAACGTCATCACCTCGGTGCTACCAGAAGATGTTCTCGCTACGCTCTACGTGGACGACCTTTCGATCTCTTTTGGCGCGACCCAGATGCCAACTCTGGAGCGTCGACTACAACAGGCATTGAACCGCGTCTCTCGCTATGCCGAAGAGCACAGGTTTCGGTTTTCTTTAGCCAAGACTAAGTTGGTGCATTTCTGCCGCCATCCACGGCTCCACTCTGACCCAGATTTGTTTCTTAATGGGGTGCGCCTGGATGTGGTTGAGTCGCGCGGATCCTTGGTCTTGTATTCGACCGATGCCTGCCCTGGGAGGCTCATATTCGCAGCCTTAGGGTCTCTTGTATCCGCGCCATGGATATTCTCCGTTCCATGACGTTCAGCGCTTAGAGCGCTGATAGGGCTACTGCCCTAATTTTTATCGATCCTTTGTTCGTTCGAAGCTCGACTACAGATGCGAGTTTTATGCAACGGCAACCGAGCGTTTATTGCGGAAGATGAGTTCGATCCACCACACCGGCCTTCGCCTTGCCCCCGGTGCCTTTTACACTTCCCACATTGAGATCCTGTTAGTCGATGCTGGGAAGATGTCATTCGCTCTGCGCTGCATGCAGTGCATAACTCGCCTGTAGTGTGAGCCCAGCGCCGGCCTCAGTCGCCAACAGCTTTCACTGCATCCACAGCTGATCTCGACGGTGCCTATGACGACGAGAGACACTAGTCATACCCTAAGCCCATTGGCTTTAGGGCCAGGAAACTCCTTCGATAGCAAGATATAGTTCTCGGGCCTTTAGCGCCCCTGGTTCTGCCCAGGACGCCACCCTGGAGGGTACCACATTTGGCTATTTGTCGCCACGACTATTCTCCCAAAGCTTGAACGGCGCCGGGAGTATTGCGTTCGAACTTTTTGGAGCACACATCGTGTCACGCTGGAACCTTGCCAGTGTATACGGATGGCTCCAAGTCCGAAGAAGGGCTCGGCTTTCACGCCGTATCCCCTCTGTTTGAAGTCAGTGGGGCTCTGCCAGGCACTGCGTCTGTCTTTACGGCAGAGCTGGTGGTAATACACCACTCGCTACGGGAGATTACACGACGTGCCGGTTCCGAGACCGGATGGTGATCTATATAGACTCACAAAGCGCCCTGAGTGCTCTCAGGGCATTGGAATCTCCGCATCCCCTGGTTCGCGATATCCGTGTCGCCACGGTTTTGGCGAGCCGGGCGGATGTCGAGATTATCTTCTGCTGGGTTCCTGGACATGTAGGAATTGCGGGGAATGAGCGCGCCGATAAGGGTGCCAAAGATTCCGCGAGGACTCTGTGACCGGACGACCGTTTTGCTCTTCCTCACACCGATTACATGGCAGAAATACGGACAGCTCTTCAGAATGCTTGGCAAAGAAGATGGGAGACGGTCGAAAAGAACTTAAAGTTGCGTGCTATTGCGCCGCGACTGTTCCCATGGACCTATCCCTCAATGCCTCGACGGCTTCAGGTCGCTTTCTCTCGTCTCCGAATCGGACACACTCGTGTGACGCATCGATATTTGATGGAGCACTCGCCTGCGCCCTATTGCGATGACTGCGTCGTCCATCAGACTGTTCGGCACATTCTTGTCGAATGTTTCAGTCTGGGTGATATTCGCGCACGTTACCCGCGCCGGTACCGGGATGGGCGGGGTCGCTACCGCCTGTCCTTTATACTCGGGATGAGAGCGTACACATTGAATGGTGGACTTGTTGACTTTTGGGCAGAGGCCAGCCTTCTTTCTTTCATTTAACTAGGTTTAGTTGTTGTTTTTGTTATTCTTCTTGTTATTGCTTCCTAATTGTTATTTCTTTTAATTGTTGTTTTGCGTTCAAATTTTTCAAAGCAGCCTAGAGCCAGGCTGTTTGTTTACGGCGACTCACGCCTAAGCGGGCAGTCGCCAGATACCCCCTTAAAAAAAAATACCTGTCCTCACAACTACTATCCCAGGAGGCTATTGTCTGTTTTACATGTGACGTGCCCGGTCACATAGAAACAAATTGTCCACATGATTCTCAATTTCGCTCTCCCCCGCTGCAACAAATTCACCAAATATATGCCTCTTTCTCTCTCTCTCAGCCTCCTGTTAACCCCGCTCTTTCGGCTTCTGCCCAGAAAACAACCCCCAGGAAATCAGGTAAACTTCCTCTTCAAACAAAGCTCCCCTGGTGGGCTAGAATTTAAGGAAGTGAAGGTAAATGGGTACCGTGTTTCCACCCTGGTACGCGATACAAGATGCACCTGTATCGTGGTATCTGAAAGATTACTTCCCATACTAGGCGCTGATCATAAGAAATATGCGGTGGTCAATGATTACTTGGGACGCACTAATCGGTTTCTTGTACTTTTCTGCTTCCTAGAATGCCCATACGTTATCGGAATGGGTAGAAGCAGTCTCTGCCCCTTTTAAGTTCTGCTCGCTACTAATAGGCTCGAGTCTCCAGCTCTCCCCTGATACGATTGCCCATCCTGTCGTAACGAAGGCTCAGGCAAGAAAAGAGGTTGCCAACCCTGAACCTTTGAGAAATCCTCATTTGCCCTAATTGAATTCTCCTCTAAGTGAAAAATTCACGAAAAAGCAAACAAAATCCCATTCCCCTCAACTCTTTTGGGAAAATGCCCAAAAGGGGCAACCCGAGCCGAATAGAGGTCTCAGACAGGTATTTACCTCGCTCGGGACGACCTGTTCCACTCAAGCACAGTAGATGGTGGATCTAATGTACATTCATTGCTCATCCCACGCGTTTGCGTCCCCGATATGCTTAACATCGCGCACGATGGACTGATGGCTGGCCACTTCGAACACAAAAAAGACCGTGCAGATGATTTTTAAATAGTATTTTGGTCCAGCGCTGCCTAACAAATAGCCGACTTCTGTCATTCTTATGACATCTGCCAGGAGAAGGCGTCCAAAGGAAGAATCACGCCACTCCCCCTTCAGAAGACACATATTGTCTCTAAACCATTTTCTAGAGTGGCCATTGACCTCATTGGCCAGATACATCCCCCGTCCAGTGCCTGGCATTCATCTATCCTTACTCTAGGGGATTTTGCTACCAGATTCCCCGACACTGTCCCACTCAAAAAAAAATAGACAGTATCACATGCACTGAGGCGCTCATAACAATTTTCTTTCCGTCCTAGGCATCACCAAGGAGATTCTGTCTGATCGTTGCAGACAGTTTACCTTGGAATTAATGGAATATGTAGGTAAGCTCCTACTAATGAAACTCATTTTTACGACCATCTTTGACACTGCTTTGAGGCTGGCCACGCTCGGCCTCAGGAGTGGCACCGGTACCTTCCCATGGCATTATTTGCCTGCCGCGAAATTCCTCATAGGACACTTGGGTTCCCTCCATTCGAGCTTCTGTATGGGCGAAATTGGCGAGAGCCTATGAGCATCCTCAAGGAGCTCGTTTACAACCCACACCTCAATGAGGACGTTAAGTTGTCCTATCCTTACGTCCTTGTCGTGACATATGCCGCAAACGTATGTAAGTTTGCTCCGTACCTGAGTAACTCCGTTCCACTTTTCTCTATCTAAAAGTGATTTATTTTACTTTGATTCTTTAACTAGGGAGGATTCGTAATATTGTAAATCTATTATCATTTGCAGCGTTTGAGTATCTAATTATACAACTAGGGCCAAAATATACTTTTAATTACATAAAAAAATTAAATATTACAACTTTAAATATACTAATGCTATAATAAGAGTATCTAATAAAAATTAATGCTATCAATGAGTAATACTCGATGGTTGACGCAAAATTCACTTTCGCACGGAATGGTAATAAACGAACATGAATAAGTTTTTGGTTTCCTTTAACCTTTAATTAAGAGGAAGTCTGGAGTTGGGCGACCTTGACCGGCAACCTCCTCGATAGATGATTCAAGGCGCGTCGGCCTGGAGCTTTTCTTGCGGCCGTGAGGATGGCTGACAAAACAGCTGATTATTCTTACTTGAGTGAACGAGACGCCTGTTGAGTCTATTCTGGAAGAACAGCTGATGCTTGTCCCGTGGGGGGGGGGGAGGAGTAGTGCGCGAGACTTCTTGACTTGAAGATGTAAGTGAGGGGATCTTGGATGAACGGAATTTATTCCGATCCCTGTGTTATTAATTCGGGTTTCTTGATTGAGAAACTTGAACAAGAGGTGAATCTTTTCTCGAGTAGGACTTCACATTGGTGTTCCTGTTGAGGGGTATCTCTGTTTTTATTCAGAAAACTGAGATAGGGGATTTCTCTGAACAAAAATGTTATGAGTGTGGTTTCCGGTACCACTGTTCTACTCTTCTAAGCGACCAAAGGAACGGCCTCGGGAAGAAATATACCGCTCAACTCCACTGTCTTCTTAATTCCCGGTTTGTCTCCGGGACTCAACTTCTTTTCTAGATTGTACGCGAATCCTCTTTTTATTTCTACAGATCGAACTATATGTACATCGATTATCCCTTGGTGGGAGCGGAGGGGAGACGCGGGCTCACCTTTAAGGCAATCATTTTCAACGTCGTGACAATTCGCCATTCTGGTGTACGTACTGAGAAAGTGAAATTTCGTATATTTGGCGAAAATAGACATAAACACACGGAGGGGACAGTGAGCCTGTTCATAGATTTTTATTCTAAAGGCTCCTACCACCCTCCTATGTTTATATTAACAGAGTACGAAATCTGCTAATTTTAATCCTTATTTGTGAGCGGCGCTTGAGAGGTCTTTGGAACAGCAAGGAAAAGGTGAGAGGGGTTAAAGTATCGGCCTATATGGAACGTAACCGTTGGCGCTGTATAAACAAACTTGGGTCTGTTTGTCCTCGTGATATTTATTTCCCCACAGTCCTCGATTTGCGAAATCGACTCGTGGAATGCGGTAAAATCGCACATAAGAATAGTGACGTCAACCTTGAAAAGTACCATACATATTTCGACATGAAAGCAAAAGATCGTCGCCTTCATCCCGGAGATGAGGTTTTGCTCCTCTTCCCCATCTACTCCAATAAACTTCTCTCTCAATGGAAAGGGCCTTACCTCGTTTTAGAATGTCAATATCCGGTAGATTACCTCAACAAAAACTCCTCTGATGATAAATTATATCACATAATTAAGCTCAAGAAATATCATCGACGAGCATGCCAAAATAATATCATCGCTCTTGATGAAGATGAGACTCTGAGCGCGTCGTATCATTCGGAGCCTCTTAATCTAATACAGACTCGCTGTATGGGAAATAAACACCGAGTTTCCACTTCCTGTCCTCCCTGGTTCCTTTATCGAAGCTACCCCAAAAGTAGATATAAAACCACAGTTGGAGTCCGCACAAAAGGTCCAACTTTCGTCCATGCTGGCCGAATTCGCGAGCCTAATTTCTGGAATACCTGGGTGTGCGCATCATTTTATACATGACATCCAACTAACAACTCAACAGCCTTTCAGGTCAAAACCCTATCCGGAGGTGGAAAGTTTGTTAAATATGGGGATAATCGAACCCTCAATTTCAGAGTATTGTTCCCCCGTTGTCATGGTTCGGAAACCCGACCAGTCGTTCCGCCTCTGTGTTGACTTTCGTAAATTAAACTCTATTACAGCCTTTGATTCCGAACCAATTCAGTTCCTCGACCAGAACTTGCACATGTTTGACGACACCAAATTTACGAGCACCACCGAAGTCGATCTGTGTAAGGCGTATTACTAGATCCCCATGAAGGACAATGTAGGTTTATGACTTGTTATATATTACTGTCAATTATTAATTTCTCTTTGCCTTTAATGATGTGTTCTATTGATGTATCATAATTAAATTGTCTTAATTGGTCATCTTGTTTGTCTTTTTTTTATTTTTCTTTTGTCATATTGAGTTCCACACCTTCCGTGAATTATGTATTTTTTTGTCACTAAGGCCAATAACTGAGGCCACTTATTAGTGCCTGTTACGGGAGATACGCACTTCTCCCCTCCCCTGTCTAATATCTTTTCCTGCCCGGAGGAATAGGAAAAATTCGTCCAGTTTCTTCGCTCCTCAAAGTATTTTTTCTTAGAAGGGTAGGCCCGTGGAGGTTAGCCCAAAAAAGGGCAAAAGATACAAACATTCCTAGACATAGACTGACCATATCATTTTAGTTTATGGCCCCCAGAACGTTTAATCAGCTCGAAACCCTGCAGGGTGGCCCCTTCCCCCTCCATTGTGCTCGGTTATCATCCATCAGTGGAAAGTGGAAAACGAGATTTATCCCTCCCTCCCCTCCCAGCTGCTGTGAGACGCTCGTGACTTTGGGTTGTTTACACAGCTACATTCCAAGTCTCTCATGGGACGCCATTTATCTTATAACTCTCTCCCTAACCCCGTTCCTCTCAGAAACCCGCCATATTGTTGCGGGCGACTCCATCTATTGTCAGCGAGAGTTTCTCCCGAAGTCTATTCGTCACGTCACCTGTTGGTTCGCCGTGTCGACGCCTGTGATCCTTTGAGCGGATCTTACCTCGTAATCTCTCTTATCAGAGATGGATTACTCTCCTTCGTTATTCCCAATTCGGAGGGCTAACCGGGATAAACTTCCCGCTCATTCCCTCCACTCTACAAGGTCCGTGTACCTTAACCTCAAGCGTGAAACAAGAGCAAGGAACTCCGAGAAGTCCTTCCGTGCAGATTACCATCGGGTCGCCGAGCCGCTACCAGTCACTGGAGCGGACCCCTTCCCCCACTTCGTTATTCCTATTTGGAGGACAACTTAGGACTTGATCTACGCTCATCTTCTGGCTCTACGAAGTCTCCCCGAGTCTTCATCGAATTCACCGCCGCTGAGGTAAAACCGAGGTCCCAGTCCCGTCATTTTTCTTCTATTTAATTCACTCATCGATCGCCTTCGTACTTCCTCGCATTTAATTATATTATCTCAACCCGCGTTGAATAACGGTCTTTCAAGTGATTGTTACAATTCCCGGGCTGTTCCCATTTATTCCTTACCCGCCTGTATTAACAACTGGTCACTTATTCATTATTATATTAGTTTGCTTAGTTTTCGTGACCAATAATAATTATATTATTTACTTGTATATTAAAGGTTATTTTTGTAAGAGGTTTTTCTTTCAATAGCTGAAACGGCAATCTCTAATCCCCCATTTATTAGCCAACCTTAGATTAACGCGTTCGAATATAAATTGGGCACAAGCCCTTAGCCGGGACTTGCCGGCTTCGTTGAATACCCATGGGCCCGACTCTGCATATAGCGTGACACCACCGTGTCATTCCTTGACATAACTAAAGAAACACCTAGAGATAGATCCTATTAAGTTTACTTTTTAGGACGATACAGCGAGTTGAACTCACATTTCTTTCAAGGAACTCAAACACATTCAATTTACAGTACCTTTAAACCCTCTTACAAAAAAGGCTAACTCATCCTAGACAATGCATACGTCACAAACCGAGATTATCATACAACTCACAGCAAAAACCTTTACTATCCTGATCATTTTAACAGTTAATATCCGCTTTGCTTATCAGTGATCCATTCCTATTATGTTACTAAGTTTTCCTATTGAATTAAGTCCACTTCAAAGATACCAAATGCTTCATTTTAGGTTAACACGATCGATAAAAATAAACTCTCTGTTTCCGCCCCAAACAACGAAAAGATTCCTCGTAATGGTATTTAGTCGCATTTCACGCAAAACCACGAGATTTGGGGGGGGGCGCAAAATAGGTATTACTTTTGTATAATTAATATACAAAAGTAGATTATTCGTTTAGTAAACCTAAAGAGTTTCTTTCATAACCTCTTAAGTAGAATTTATTTATGTTTATTCAAGGGGAGCCTTTTCCTTCTTCTTTTCTTAATTCCTCAAGGACGAGGAATACCCCTGGTGTTTACGGTGCACCAGGATATGAAGAGTCTCTCTGGCGAGAGTAAGTTGAACTTACCCTAAGTTCACTTATCGTTTGGTTTGATAACCAGGGACTTAGCTCAAGGATGAGCTTTTTCTTAGCCCCTTAAGGTAGGTAGCCCTGCCTCTCTTGCAGGGTACTCCTTGGTCTGGCGAGCCAAGTACACTACCTCTCTAGTCTCGGTAGCTCGGTTGTGGATCCGAGGACTTCGTCACCTAGAGACTGACGTGTACTACCTATCCAGTCTAGGTAGCTCGGTTTTGGATCCGAGGACTTCGTCACCTGGCCTGACGTATACTACCGCGATTTTCCTCAGAGTTCCTCATTTATACCTCGCACCCCCACTGGGGGAGTGGTAAGGGGGAGAGGGGCTTGAGGACGGCCCCAGGAGAGTTCTTTTTTCTAACGGTCTTTCCCACGAAGTCAAACATCGGCTCCTCGTTAGCCATCGAGATTGGGAGAAACCCGTCTCCAATTTCTTGTTTGACGTGAAACTGGATCTCACTCTCCTGGGGGAGATCTTACCTTTTTGACCTTTAGGGTCTTTCATGGCACTGGGTTGAACCACGTTGTGGTTACGCTTTCGACTCGCCGATGCCTGGGGCGGATGTCCTTGCGGTAACCGCCTTGGAACTGCACCAAGAGTGGTCGAGGGGGGGGGGGGGGGAAGTGACCATTCCCTCACACTATCCTTCAGATTCCTGTAAAATAAGTGAGTTCTGACGATCTGCTTTGGATCACCAGAGATTTCATGAATATTGTTTTGATTGACACGCCAAAGAATTTATTTATTTCTACGTATACAAAGAGAATATAGGATTATGGTGTCAGGTGAAATTCAATATAGGATCTCTGAGATGGGTAAAAGAGGTAAATAAATGATTTAGGATGTAAAAGGGCGAAATATTCAATATTATAAACAATTGATAATGAATATGAATGGTGGTGGTTGATTATTGTAGAGTATCTTACTTAGGGAAACTAGACTATATTTAAGGTGAAAAATATAACAATAGTCTATTTATAAGGATTATCATTGACAAATTGATTTCTTAGGAGAAAGTACGAAAGAGATGCCTGTGTTGCTGAAAGGCTCATTACTTGCTATCGGAACATATTTAATTTTTTATCCGATATATCGGACACAGGCGAGATTTTTTGAAGGTGAACTCTTTGTATGTCGAGCTGCAACGCTTTCAGTATTTAATTTTCAACTAAGTGCATCGGAAAGAAAGCTGGGGTGCTATCTCTATCGTCCCAAGAGTGTCAGCCAAGTATAGCATCGGATTCGAACTTAGGTGCTTGAATTCGCAGCCATCAGAATAAGCCTGTTATAACCATCTATTCTATAAAAGTTATCTCATTTTTTTATGTTTTAACATTCGAAGGAAGAAAAGATTTTCTCTCCGTTGAATTTCCAAATTAATTGAGAAATGTTCCAATCTACGATCATTATGAACCGAAACGTTTGTCTCTGTATATTTTTTGTTACTGGAATGTCTGATGTACGTGTTGCCTTATACAAAAAAAAGGTCGGCTCATGTGTTGTTTTTCCTGATTTCGTGATGAAAAATTCCTTAATTTCCTTTATCTGGATATGAAGTATATCGTTTCTTCTTTTAGCTGTAGTTCAAGCTTTTTTAACAATATTCTGGTATAGTTTTTTTCTTTTTATCATTAGAGAATTTTATTATATTTCTTCAGAAGTATTTTTTCGGTATGATACTACATATCTATCACTTTTCACAGTCCAACTTTGCATATGCATTAGGACAGGAAGATTGGAAAAGAAGGACTATACAAAGTGGGGGTCCTTTAATCAAAATCAAGAAACTTCTCGTCATTGAAAATCAAAAATTAAAGACGAGTCATTAAAGTTGCTCTTGTGTATGTATCGTAACACAAACTAAAGACGACGAACAATTTTATAGTGTCCTTTTGTACTTTGGATCTGTTTCGAGAGTACAATTCTAGAATTAAACAAGGAAGTATTAATCAAGATGCTCACTATACAGTTACGGATTTATCCTATATAATAGTGTGATTATTAATATTTTTTTACTTTCTAATTTGGGATATTCGTTTGGCAAACTTCGAGCTAGTGTCACTTTTAATCAAGTCTTCCGAAACGATTTGCATAACAAATATAAGAAATCTCTACGTAATCTACATCCCATAATTCAGTATTGACCTTTTAGAAAAATCATCTTGTGAGTGGATCTAGCGCCGAAAATTAATTTTCATAATTACTAACACTTATCAGCCTAACTAAATTATTTAACTCTTGAAATATACAATAAAAGTATTCTCGTTAGATGTTCTAATAAACATTAGAGGTAATCCATATTCTCCTCCTAATCCATCCACCCTGAAACGTTAGGAAAATCTCCAAATTGTTAATGCTCAAGATGCATCTCGGATTACAGCAGTATCTTTTATATGTGTGCTTTGAAATCTAGTCATAAATATGCAATGCACGTCGTGCAACCACTTGCTAAGGAAGAAACTGGCTGTTATACTCAATCAAAACAGCCAATAATGAAGGTGTGTCCACATGAAACCGCAATCATGCAACTCTCCAAAATTTTCGAATCTCACAGCGATGGAATACTCTTTTCAGCGTCAAGGAAATATAAAGGAATGAACGAAAATACACGATGAACACATCATTTTCTACTTCGTGTTCGCCAATTATCTAATTATATATATTTCCCCTTCTTCCTTATAGAGGCGCGACCTTCAGGCAATAACGACGACTTTTTGCTATCCATTCCAAATAAACTTCATTTCCACTCCATTTCGATGAGTTACAGAATTTTGCTTCCCATTTTTCAATGGGTTGCAGAGTTTTGATCACCATTTTTAGTTTAGGTACATAGATTTAATCACTATTTTTTATGAGATACAGAGTGCTGATCCCCATTTTTTAATTATGTACAGGGTTTTGATCCCCAATTTTTGAATATGTATATTTTTAGCCTCATTTTCGATGAGGTTCAGAGTGTTTTCGTTGCTGTCAAAATTGTTTGTAACATTAGAAAACGACCAATCACCACCCGTCCCGTTTCTATCCTAAACGAGGTACTCCGACCCGATAATCAAATATATACAAAAAAGAATGACAGTCTTATAGTCCGGCAGATCCGTGACACAATTAGACAGAATTGTGCCCTTTGTGGTAAAAGCATGAAACTAAGAATGATTGTTCTTTATACTGTTCTTAACTATTTTAGATATGGAGCCATCATGAAAAACATGTTTTGGCCACCATTTTCAAGATGGTTGCCAAGTATGCTGGTTACGCGCATTTTCAGATGATAGTGACAATTCAATGACTAAAACTTGTGAAAACCATTCTTTATAACATTAGGCCTTTCCTTTGATGCTTATGAAATAACCTCTGGCATTGCTTTACATACTTACTAGTACATCTATATGGAAATCAGCAAATTGGGACTAAAATAAGCTTTATAGGACCCTATACGTAATGTCGATTCTGAAGCAGTATATGAAGTGTATATTTTCATAACTAGCACGATAAATGCACCACAGGACATAATGAAAGGGCTATATCTGACCATTGTGTCTAATAATGCGACTCCTGTTGAGATATAGGCATTTTTTGCATGTCCAACTTAATTGGATGCAGCAAAAATAAACATTGAGGCCCTTAAAATGACACACTGAATTATTCTTACTTTAGTCGTCATGTAATACAAGTGACTTTTCCATGCATTGGTTCTTTCAGATGTTTATTGGTTTGTACTTCAATACAACTATGTGCATGCATCACTTGCATAAATCTAATATAATTTTTTCTATTTACAGATTCCGCATCGTGCATGAATTTGTGGATCGTATTGCGTAACTAATCAGTAGACAGTAGTTTAAATAATAGCTTTGTTGGTGGTTTCTAACAATGACTGAGAAACCGTATATATTATCAGCAAAGACTTTATACTGAGATCATCCCCATGTCAAACTGATTGGAACATGTACATCTACTGCCAGGAAGATTAACCTGACTCTCTGTAGTAGAAGACACGATGATGGTGTTGGATATAAATAAGTTGGTGAAAACTTGCAAAGGTTTGCACAGTTGAATGCAGTCACATTCACTAGTGCTAAGTTTGATAAAGGCGAATGTAGTCACACTCACAAAAATTTTGGAAAATGGCATAAGTCATGTATACTAAGGTACAACGAAACAAAATGCACAGAAAAGAAAATCATCTGAATCTGATTCCCTTGAAACCAGTGATTCTAAAAGGTTTACAGGACACCAGTCACATGTACCATCATGTTTAACACAGCAAGTCTGTTTCATTTATTTGAAGGTGAAGCGAGCAAATTAAATGCCTTACATGATGTCACTACAAAAAGGCTTGGTGACCGTGTCTCAGGATGTGCACAGATCCTCCAGGATCTTAAATTACTGGTTCTGCTCAGCGGTGGTGATCTCTTAGCCCAGGAAGCCAAATATCATATTGGTTGCCTTGTTAAATTATACACAAAGCAGACCGTTACTGGAATAAGACAAATAATGAAGATCCTGATAGTATGTTGCCGAGTATTGCTATGGCCGAATTAGATAGCTACATCGAAGATATAAAAATGAATTCGAGTGTTGCCTCTGTAATTAAACTAAGTAATTTGCCAAAGTTATATACCCCAAAACCTCAGTCCTTAGGATTGAATTCTGATACAGAACCAGTGAATCAGATATATTCACCCAGAGTACATACAGAGTTAAAAAATGATATAAATGAAAAGAAATGATTGTTATTATATCTGCCTACCATGAGTAATATTGCACATATAAACTGTTTACAATTGTCATGAGATAGAAGTAAAAGATATCCTAAAGACAAGATTTTATCGTTGAAGTTATGGATTACTGAGCTTAAAAATAATCTATATTGTTACAAAATAGTGTTTTATGATATGTTAAGTGGACAACCTAAACTATAATGATATTTGTTGCTCTACGGTCATTTTATTTAGCTTATTTCTGATTTATGCATCAAATATTGGGGTTAAATGATGAAAATGGCCGATTGAAGGCGGTCATCTTGGAAAATTGTCAAAATCAAATAATTCAAGTTGGCTCCATATCCATATTTGTTAATAGTGGTCTAAAGACTCATCCTACCAAATTTGATGCTTTTACCATAAAATGCACAATAATTTCACATATGTGCCGGACCATTGGACAATCCCGTCCAGAGTTGAAGCCAGGCTCTGTTGGGGGTACAACAGTGGGCGTTAGCAATCGTAGTGCGTTTCGGCACATTTGGGTCATTCTATAACTTTAAAAATCTAACCTATTTTATAATATAAAAAATTGCCTACTTAGTTACTGATAGAATATATTTTTGGCTACAAAACGAAATGCAGAGCATTTCCTTTGATATATATTTTTCAAACATTATTTTAAACAAATTAATTTAAGCTTACTTTAAAATGAAAGAAATTATAATGTTAATTCAGTCAGCTGACATAATCTCGAATTGAAGAAAAGGAAAATGACCAGCATTTCTATGGCTGATAACTGAAGTAAATTAAAAGATAAAGGAAAGATAAATGAAACCGATACTAATTCCCTTTTTGAAAAATAAAATTAAAATTATATATCATTGGTACATAGCTACTCTAGGAGGATTGCTTGTCTTTTTATTCTCTTATAAGGAGAGGTTTGTGAGACTTGCGAGAGAGAATGAAATCTAACACCCCCACGGCTGTATTATACCCATCTAACACCAGCCAGCAAGAAAATTCAGAATCTATACTCTTTCATACAGATCTCTTATAAATACGAGTACTCCATCAAACATTCCATGTAATCGAAACAAGACATCATCACAAACGCAGTCCTTCCGTCATCTACTGGAATCAGTTAGTACAAGCAACGATTCCATACATTCATTGTTTTCACTATGATTGCCAAAGCCAAACTCTTCCACAGTGTCAGTACTCAATCTTTTTTCCATGATGCTGTAAGCACGGCCACAGACGAGGAGATAGGCCCCGTTGTAATGATAGAAAGTTTCCTCCATATAAAGCCAATTTATAAATTAAATACTCTGGGGAAAATTCAAGCACAAACCATAACCCCAGTCGTACAGAGCCTCCCCTCTATGACAGCTCTTGGTTGTTAGAATCTGTACATTTATCAGTTAATACGTTCAGATTAGGTTCATCTTATGGGGAACGAGATCCTGCGTTACATATTCTTCCTTGAGAAGAAATACCTCTCAGGACACGAACATATTTGGAGTCCGAATTCGAATGCAGACCAACAAATCAACCTTGTAGAGGGTTTCCTGAAATAGACTTGGAAATCAACTAAAAACCGCTTGCATACCTTACAACTGAAGAAACAAGTAAATACAATGAAAATGGTTATTTTACGCTCATTACGACGCTCTCAACAAAAGACACGATGATAATTTTGATGCAGTTAGACACATTCTTATTTTTTAACATATTAAAGCGTGTTTACATTGTAAGATAAATAAATTTGGCCTCTCTCGGCCGAGAGCAAGTACTCCAGGCGAAACCTGAAGGCCACCATCATGCTGGCTGTTACTTGTTGAAGGAGGACTTCAGCTCGTCGATGTTACTGTGGTGGAGCTTAGAGACCTTGCCCTCGACAAGCATCCATACGCTTTATTCGAGGTGAGCCTGTAACCGTCCGCAAACCACACCGGTGGCATCTTTTCACCATTCGGAACCACGACGCCAAGCATCATCACGGAGGCCGCGGATGCTTGATTGTGGCACGTAACGAACCTCAGAGACGTCTTAGCTAAAGCTTACCATACGGTCGTTATGCCTGTTGATGACCGAATCAACCGTAAAGTTTTTTCCATTAAAAAGAAATGAGAATTCGTTTCTTATGATTCTTCAAGTCGTTGAGAAGTCGCCGTCGGCGCTCCCGAAATGGTTCTTGCATCCAATCGCTGAGCAGAGACCTTTCCCCGCATCTCAAGCTCATGCTGCCCTCCTCCTTGAAGGCCCTGGACACCGAGGCCACAACAGAGATATTCGTCTTTTTCGCGAGCGCATTCATTCCTAGCTTTGGTGCACGTTCGAAGTCTTTTCTCCCAAGCAAACTGTTGAAAACTTTATATCTTTTAGAACCAGCTCAATTTTGAGATCTATCCCGTGTTCTAGAACCTTTTTACGACTATGTGTACGTTCAGTCGGCTGGCATTCAGCCGCTTAACGATGTGGAACTCCCATCTCGAAACACCTGAACACAATGGAAAAGACGTTTTAATGATATATTCTGGAAAAGTCTAACTTTAACTTTGCTCGACAGAACATTTTTCATATCTAATTTTAATTTTTAAATATTTTTTTCAAATATATAGGCATAAAATATAGACTACAAGTTCGTATTCATAATAACTTAATTCGAAACATATTTTATTTATAGGTTGAATTTTTTAATAATGAGTGCAATCTTAAAACTTTAACAGGCTGCCAAGGAAACCAAATATTCTAAGTTGTCACTAGAACAGTATTAAATATATTAAGAGAAAAATCTTGGTAATAAGGATCAGTTTGGCCTATTGAACAAGAAATATTTTCCAATTGTCGAAAAAACTGGAAACAATATCGAGGTTATTTGCTTGCAAAGTAGAAAGAAGCAATCTTCTGAGGCATATCAGGGTTAGTAATATTTAGTAACTAAGTAGTAATTAGCAACATTAACATAACTAGCAGATGTATGACCTAGTGTGAGCCTAGAAATATATAGGCTTATTTAATTTTAATCAATTATATTGGTATGGTAATGGTACGTACCCATTTTAGAATGATTAAGCAATACCAACCAGGATACCCTGTATAATAAAATTTAAAATATTTAATTAGGGCCTAAACCTAAGTTTGATACTAAGAGTATAAATGAACATGGAACAATGTCATTTGAACATGCTTCTGTAAATTAATTAGGCCTTAAGTATATATTCTTGATTTTTTAGAGCTTAATAGGTATAGGCCTACGCCTTAAATAAAATAAGAAATTCTATAGACCTAATTAGGTCCTAAACTAGCCTGTACCTATTTAAAACTTTGGAATATTACAGTAGGTTAGGCATATAGATATAACATAAAATTTAAACATGGGACTTAAGCTAGGCAAATTTAATGCGAATAAGACTGGTCAGTAGTAGAGAGTGTTAGGTTATTGTGTTCACAGCATTAAAATGACGCAAACTACCCATGATGAATGGGTTATGGGTATAGCCTTCAGGCACACCTGGTAGAATCGGACAGAGGGTGAGGGGCCAAACTAAATGGCACTCATTTTCACCTCTTAATTTCATCCTCATGTTCAAGTCATATAATAATAATAATATTTTAATCTAATAATTTATTTTCTTGTGCAGAAACTACATTCGGATATTTTGGGTGAATATGAATCGGGAAAGAAATCTCGCAAGCGTCCAGCTAAAGAGGAAGATGCCAGCAGCAGCAATGCTGGCCCTGCCAAAATTGCCAACAGTCAACACTAAACATGTTCCACATTTCCAAGCAAGAACCAGGACTAACAATATACAAGGATTTCCTTGAAAAGGAGATTCTCTTGCTTGTAACTAATGGGCTCCTACCATTGAGCATAGTTGAACTACATGAATTTAAGGATCTTCTTTCATGTTAGTATAACTCAAATATTTTGCTACTTTTTTATAGCTAATATCTGATTAATAAAGATAATAATAATAAATTTATTAAATCGAAATAAAAGATACATCAGGCGATTAAAAAGCTAACAAAGAAAGATTTAAAATCATTGCATCAGTAGATATCGATATAAACTACATGGTAGCAATTATTTGCTAATCGAGCAAAATATATAACTAATATATTTATTCATATTATTTGTGAGAACATTTGACTTACGCTAGCTTAGCTAAATATTTAGCAATCTTTTCCATAGCTGATCTTTGATTAAAATAATTATTCCTTTTATTCGTATGAACATTGGACTATCGTTAGCCTAGCTAAATATTTTGATATTTTTCATAGCTAATTTTAATTTTTAAATATTGTTTTCAAACGTCAATCGGGCTGTCCAGGCGCCATCGAGACTCACCTTGGCTAGATCTATCGCAACACAAGCAAAACTTGCCGTAGTTGACCATGCGACATATAGTCATTGCCCACTTGGGCATAAGTCGCCGCAAAAAACAACCCAGTTCTAGGCTACTTTAAAATAAAAATTTTAACAGAAAAAAAATAAAAAGGGGATAACAATCAGGGAGCAAGCTCCTGCGTCGGGGAGAGGTCCCCCTCACCCCGGCGCAGGAGCCTGCGACCACAAAAAAAAACAAAAAAATCAAACAACAATAACAAAAAACAATTTAAATACAAGGGAGAAGGCCGGCCTCCCCCAAAAAGTCAACAAGTCCACCAGTCATATATCACGCACTCGACCCGAGTACAAGGGACAGGCGGTAGCGACCCCGCCCATTCCAGTACCGGGACAAGTAACGTACGCGAAGATCAACCAGACTGGGACATTCGACAAGAATGTGCCGAACAGTCTGGGGGACAACAGTCTTCGCACTAGGGTGCTGGCGAGCGCTCCATCAAATAGCGATACGTCACACGAGTGTGTCCGATTCGGAGACGAGATAAAGCGACATGAAGCCGTTTCGGCATTCGGGGATAGGTCCATGAGAACAGTCGCGGTGCAATAGCACGTAAATTTAAGTTCCCTTCAACCGTCTCCCATCTTCTTTGCCAAGCAGTCCGAAGAACTGCCCGTATTCCTGCCATGTAGTCGGTGTGAGGAAGAGCGAAACGGTGGTCCGGTCGCAGAGTCCTCGTGGACTCTTTGGCGCCCTCATCGGCGCGCTCATTCCCCGCAATTCCTACATGTCCAGGAACCCAAAAGAAGATAATCTCGACATCTGCCCGGCTCGCCAAAACCGTAGCGTCACGAATATCGCAAACCAGGGGATGCGGAGATTCCAATGCCCCGAGAGCACTCAGGGTGCTTTGTGAGTCGCTATAGATCACAATCCGGTCTCCGAACCGGGCATGTCGCGTAATCTTTCGTACCGAGTGATGTATTGCCACCAGCTCGGCCGAGAAGACAGACGCAGCGCCTGGTAGAGCCCCACTAACTTCAAACAGAGGGGATACAGCGTGGAAGCCGATCACCTCTTGGGACTTGGAGCCATTCGTGTACACTAGCACGGTTCCAGCGTGACACGATGTGTGCTCCAAAAAGGTCGGCCGCAATACTCCCGGCGCCGTACAAGCTTTGGGAGCAGAGGCGTAGCGACAAATATCCAAATGTGGTACCCTCCAGGGTGGCGTCTTGTGCAGAACCAAGGGCGCCACCGGCCCGAGAGCTATATCTAGCTCTCATAGGAGTTTCCTGGCCCTAAAGCCAAAGGGCTTAGGGTATGACTGGCGTCTCTCGGCGGCATAGGCACCATCGAGTTCAGCTGCGGATGCAGTGAAAGCTGTTGGCGACTGAAAGAGGCGCCGGGCTTGCGCGTACAGGCAAGTGATGCACTGCACGCGGCGCAGACAGAGTGGGATCTTCCCAGCATTGACCAACAGGCTCTCAATGGGGGAAGTGCGGAAGGCACCGGTCGAAGACGATGGCCGATGTGGTGGATCGAATCCACCTTCCGCAATAAACGCTCGGCTGCGGATGCAGCCAAACAAAGGATCGATAAAAAAGTAGGGAAGTAGCCCTATCAGCGCCACAAGCGCTGAACTTCGGTCGAATACATGACCAAGGAAACGGTGCGATTCCACCACATACAGCCGCACCCCATTAAGAAACAAATTTGGGTCGGAGTAAAGCCGTGGATGGTGGCAGAAGTGCACCCCCTTAGTCTTGGCCAAAAAACCCGAAACCTGTGCGCTTCAGGATAACGAGAGACGCGGTTCACTTCTTTTTGGAGTCGACGCTCCAGAGTTGGCATCTTGGCCACGCCAAAAGAGATTGAAAGGTCGTCCACAAAAAGCGTAGCAAGAACATCTTTCGGCAGCACCGAGGTGATGCCGTTGATGATGCTCTGGGCAAAGAGTGTGATACTGAGGACACTTCCCTGTGAGACACCCTCTTCCTGCTCCTTTGGGCCGGAGAGGGCTTCCCCCACCCGTACGCGGGATCGACGATCTAGCGAAAATTCAGATATAAACATTGGGAGGCGTCCCCTCGCCCCCATCGTGTGGAGAGTCTCCATGATACCGTATCCCCATGCGGTATCATAGGCCTTCCCATAAATCGAAAAACACCGTGGCGTATTGCTGTCTACGAAGAAAAGCCCCGCAGACGGCATTTTCCAGTTGGAGTAGAGCACCCGACGTGGAGAGGAACTTGCGGAAGCCGCAAAAAGCAGAATTCAGATGGCCTCCGCTGTCCAAGAAAAAGGCTAATCTAACATTTACCAATTTCTCCATCAACTTGCACCCGCAAGAGGTTAGAGAGATTGGGCGGAAACCGGTTGGAGTAGAATGATCTCTCCCCGGTTTGCGAAAGTCAAGCACAGTAGCGATTTGCCAGAAATCTGGGAGAAGACCCTTCACTCAGATCCTGTTGAACAAATCTAAGAGAAAGGCCATGCCTCGCTCACCCAGGTATCGACCCTTGGCGTACAGGACATCGTCCGGACCATGGGTGGAGCGCAACTCACTCCCAGTAAACTTGTCGTTGAAGGGTTCTCCGCCTCTGGAGATAAAGTTCAGCCGGCGGCCTTCCGCGACATCACGATGTGCATTGAATGCTCGCGGAGCAGCATCCCGGCTAGAGAATATGGGAAAAGCTGTCGCTAAGGATTCCTCTACGGTCGCGGGGTCCGAGATTGCGGTCCCAGTCTCGTGGAGAACGGGAGGGCGGGTCATGCGAGAACTTGCCCCAAATAATTTTGACTCGCTCCCACACCTCTTCTAAAGGGGTCTTCCCGTTAAGTGAAGACACGTATGCCCGCCAAGAAGAGCAGTGGGCGTGCTTCAAAATATACCGGAACCTAGCCCTAGCCCGACGAAATTATGTGACAGTCAAATCGTTCGAGAGGCGCTTATAGCGCATGTAGGCATAATGCTTCTGTTTAAGGGCCGTCTCACACTCGGTTGACAACCTTTAGAGTGGTTGGCGTGCAAAACGGCCAGACGTCCTAGGAATAGTAGTAAGGCCCGCGGCGATGAGGTTGCCGGAGAAGAACTCAACGGCCTCATTTACCGATTTAAACTCCTCGACTGAGATAGAGAATTCAGTCATTTTTTCTGAAATGCAGGCCACCGTGCCCGCGCCAAGCACCACTCAGGTGGGCTCTCAGGCGGCAGTTGCCCTGAAAATTATATTTAAATGGGAAAGTGATCACTACCATGGAGGTCATCGAAAGCCTCAATCAAAATCAGGCTATGCATCCGAAGAGCACAAAGATATATCAAGCCAATAAAATAAAGCGGTTTTTGGGAAGTGATGCGTAAACTCATCCACGTTTAGGACACCTATCTCAAGCTATTCGATCAGATCGGCAAGGACCTGTCCCCTCTGATTTATTGAGTAATCTCCCCAGAGAGGATGCCTGCCGTTCAGATCTCCAAGCAAGAGAAATGGCCTCGGAACCGTGCCACAAAGCAGCGGAAGTCCCCCGCGTCGAAGTCAGCTGACGGTGGAATGTACGCAGAAATGATAGTATACCTCCTATCCAGGTGCAGGTGCACAGCCACTGCCTAAAAGGAGGTATCTAAACAGAAAGAAAGAACGGAGACATCATGCCGGGTTTAAAGCGCCCATCTTTTAGCCCGGCCACCCCGTCGTCGTGGGGTCACAAAACCCTTATACCTCAGGAGGGCGGGCAGGGGGCACGCGCCTAGCATGGTCTTTTGCAAAAAGATAGCTAATGGATAACGGGACGAGACGAGCCTCCGCAGCTACTCCCAGTTGGCCCGGAGTCCACGGCAATTCCATTGAAGAAATATGCCCTCCAGGCCTAGCTCGGAGGAGACGCGGGGCCCCTCTTCAAACAGAAGACTCTCACGGGAATGGCCGTACGCTTCCTAGAGGCAGAACCCCAGGCGCTGTTCAGGGAGGTTGGGCTTGCCATGTGAGTCTTTTCCTCCCTTCGCCTCGAAACTTAAGGCGGGCGTTGCCCTTTTTTCGACGAACCACCGAGTCCGAGCCACTTGCTCCACCTCCCGGCGAGGGCGAAGGAGCCGAAGCTCCTTTGTTGCTGTTTTCGTTTCGGGGGACAGTTTTAGGAACTCCGGAAGATGGCCTAGCGACCAACTTCATGGATTCTCCTCCCTGTGAGTCTAGCGACTTGGTCCCAGTCAGAGCCGAGCGCGCCAGGACCAAGTCCTTAGCCTCGCGGAATGAGAGTCGATCCTGGGCCTGAACGGCCAGGATTTCTTTCTCAAGGAGATATGCACCACATTGCTTCGAAGAAGCGGGGTGCGGCTCTCCGCAATTGACACACTTGGCTACACATGATTTAGACTTATCGTGTGCGGCCTTGGAGCAATTTACACATACTTCGGGTGACCCCGACTTTCCACGTCTACAAGAACGATTCGTATGGCCAAAGACGTGAGAGTAATAGCACCACCGCGGCAGTGGCACGAATGCCTTCACGCGGTATCGGTACCAACCGGCATGCACCGACTCAGGGAGCTTGTCACAGTCGAACGTGACGAAGAGTGTATGGGTGGGTCTCGAGACCCCTCCCTGTTTTCTCATCACACGTTCGACCTTGACCTCCCATGGTGGGCCAGCTCTAAGGTGATGTCCTATATAGAGTAGTCAACGAGTTCCTCGCATAAACTACTTTTTTCACAAAGCTCATAGTAGTGTGGCGTCACACTCACCGGGGTGCCATGAAGGGTCCGAATAGCACTTATCTTGGCCGCATAAGCGGGGTTCGCCGCATTCGCCAGAAGGCTCCCGTCCGATAAACGGGTCACCTTCGGCTCTCTACCAATTACACTAGCTAATCCTCTCCTCTTATGGAGCATGTTCCCCTTGGCCAAGATGCTGTCATCAGTGTAGCAAATGACGAGGAAGCGTTTGAAGCCAGCCTGCTCTAAAACGCCAGGTAACCTCTCAATCAAGGGCCCCGATGTTATCGAGGCTCCGCCTTGCGCCCTTTTGGTCTTTTTCATAGTCAGGGGCTCCTCATCCGAGAGAGCAGAGGGGCCGGATGTGCCGATCTTGGCTTGGTCGCTTGCCAAAGTGGCAGCAGACACATCCGTCCCCGCAGCTCCCGCGTATGGAGAGGAGCTCCGAGTCTTCTTTGTCTTTTTTGACTGTCTTTTTCTTTTGGGGGAGAGGAGGGCGGGGAATAAACCCGTTTCGTACCTCTGCCGGCACAAGCCCCTAGGTTAGATGGACTGGCCTCAGCCAGGTCCTTTTCCGAAATGGAGAAGGTCCTGGTGGTCGCAGGGGCACCGTCCCGAGAAGAAGCCCTCCCCTCCTTATACTGCCTCAGAAACCTTTGCAGTTTGAGGAGGACTTTGCATAGGGGCGGATTCGGGTTCGGTGTTTGGCACCGAGCCCGGATTCTCCCCCATGGAAGGCCCTACCTTCTAAGGCTGGGTTTCCTCGAGGACCATGTCTATCACAGGAGGGGCCTCCAGTTGGCCATCTCCTCCCAGGACATCGCAGGTCCCCTTGGCAGTGTCGCCAGTCTTGTGTGTGGAGGCACGGGCCTTGACCCCGGCAAGGTTTGAAATTCTTGCCAGCAGGTCTTTTGAGGGAAGCGAGCTAAGGGGCCTGTCTTTCCTCCTCTTCCCCCTAAGGCTCTTTGCCCTACCGAGCCGCTTAAATGAGGGGCGGTCGGCAATGGGCTGCCTGCTGGCTTTCTTGGCATTCCCCTTAGAAAAAAAAGGAGGGACCGCCGCTGGAAATAGGGAAGTGCCTGAAAGCACCTCCAGAGAAGGGGGTGAAGGGGGAGTCCCCTGACCCGAAGGCGTAGGAGAGGAGTAAGCCTCTTTTCCGGTTAAAGAAATATGGAGGGTCCCCTGCGCAAGCACAGGGGGGGGGGGAGGAAACCTCCATTTTTTCGGTGGAGCTGCCCGAGGGCGGCTCCGTTGTTGTTACAGGGGAAGTTGAGGGTTGGGTTTTTTGGGGGGTGACATGGGCATGGTGACCCTCTTTTTTCTATGGGACGCAATATCTCACCACCTCTCGCAGTTGCCCGCACTGCAAGAGGTGCTTACAGGCCTGGCAGAGCCAGGCGCCGCCATTTGGGACCACCCCTCCCGCCTGGTGGCCTGGCATTCTATCGGCATGGCGGCTCCACCTTAGACGTGGCGTAAAACTAAGTGTGAAGAAGAAAGGAAAAGGGATGTGAGGAAGGCATGGGTGGGGATTAAGTAGGTTGTTAAAAAAAAACATTCCGAACCGGAGCTCAGGGGTAAAGGAACGTTGTCCCCTCCCCCCCTAGCCTTGATCCGGGACGGTTGGCTTGAGAAGAAGGTCAGCATCTACATTGTGAAATTAGAGGCTGACCATTGAAACTTGTAGGAGAGGTTGTATGGAAAGTGACGAAGTAGGGGAGAAATACAGGCTATCTGAAGGATGGAAGAGAGGCTAAGCTGGGGCCGGACGGAGCGCTGGATCCCGTCAGCATGGCGGCCAGGATGGCAAATCGCCGCGCCCCTTACGGGGGCGACATATAGTCAACCAAGTCCCGCAGTTTCATTGGAGTCACTGCACATTGGGTATATGTTATTTAGGATATTATTTTTATAATTGATAAATTGACATTGATGACAGATTGATAGTATAATCTTTTCAATTATTTTACATGTGTTCCTTAATCATTAATTTGGTGAGTCTTCATTTATAATATAATATACAAACATTTATTTTATAATCTTACATTACAGATCAATGATGACTTGTTGCGAGGATCAGCTGCACTGGCATGCCGAAGATTTTGTGGAACACATAGTTTTGATCAAATTGCTGGAATATTAGACAGGATCAACTCTGAGCATGGTTTATCTTATTGAAAAGTTGTATCTACAGTCACGGAAAATGCATTGAACGTGGTGAAATTCTTTAAAGAGTTCGGTGTTCTTGTTCAGAATCGTACTGACGACATTGGTGAAGATGATGCAGATGAAGAGGACGATGAAGAGGTTATCATCAGAAAAATTCCTGAACATTCAGGAGAGTATAGAGAGGACTCAGTAAGACTATAATCCCATATTCGATGTGCCTCCTACACATTGAACTTGGTAGCAACAACTGATGCAGATAAAGAACTGAAATCACCTGGCCTAAAATAGATAAAGCATTCTGCAATGAGAAAATGTCAGCGCTGTGGAATGCTGCTGGTAAACCCAAGTCAGCAAAAAAAATAGAAGAAATAACTTGCGTCCAATTTAGGTACCCATGCGTCACCCGATGGAACTCAATGTATGACTCATTAAGCCAAATATATAAACATAAGAATGGCGTGAATTTAGCTCTTGAAGAACTGGATCTACCCATCCTCAAAGACAATGAATTGGAATTTCAGAATATTTGTCAGTTCTAAAACCAATTGCAGCAGCCCTCAACAAATTTTAGGCAGAAAAATAATGCTTCTACAGTTGTCTTCTTCCAATGCTTCTAGTGACTCAAGATGCCCTCGCCAGATTGGAACCTATCCAACCAGACGATCTGCGCTTGAGACACTGCATACCTTTACTGGCAGCAGTCGTCTGTGGCTTTAATGTCAGATTAGGCCATTGAGCTCCGAGGTAACCGATGCCGTTTTGGACTCAGTATCTCATCCATATTTCAACTTAGATGGATTTCATTGATGCAAGCGCCTTATTTCGGCGACCCTGAAGCAATCAAGTCTGAAGTAAAAGACAAGCTGCAAATTGCTGTCAGAAATTGTAATTCTGACAGCAGCGGCAATACTTTGGTGAACTCAGACCCATCATCTGAAGACGATTTCTTCCAAAATTTGGACGGCTCATTCTCTGTTCTTAACAACAACGAAGATTTGGAAGGCCTCAATTATTTGCAGGACACCAGTAAGTCACTCAACTATTTAGATAGATATCCTGCTATAAAGAAGATTTTTAAAAGGTATAACAACAGCTAACTTCCTCTGCATCAGTGGAGCGGTTATTTCCGTTTGCTGGCATGGTTCATAGCCCAAAACGAAGTCGTCTCTCAGATACTAACTTTGAACAATTGATTTTGTGAAAGCAAATGTTTAAAGCGGTTGAACAATAAATTAACTTGCGATTTTTACTTTTATATTCTCATTAATTGCGTACTGCAGTAAAACGCATCGACTGAATTTATGTTGTAAACTTTATTTAATTTTAGCTACTTATGTATTTACTGTGTTCTTGAGCGACTAAAAAATTGGAAACAACGCGGTTAGTGTTGAAAGAAAAAGGCTAAGTTTATTTTTTCTGTGTTGTATTCCATTATTTGTATCTAAATTCTAAATTTCTTTTTTATTTAAAGTCCAAATATTAGTTTCGTTTCCATGTAAATATACTTATTTTATGTTTTGTGATGCTCATTTATTTAGAAACTTCCCGGTTTATTTAAGAATTTCCTCATAGAAGAATCTGTTTGAGTATCCTCCTTAACCCAGCAATGTGGACGTCCAATTCTGATCTCTAAAATTACGAAGAGCAGTCAATAAGTTTTGCGAATCAGTAGGGCAAAACACAGGAAGGGGGATGGCTGTTTACAGGGATGTTAGGACAACTTATGACAAGTCAGGACCTGCAGTCAAAAGATCCTGCCTCGTCTATTTAAGAAGCAGTAGCTGATCGAAGATCGTCAGTCACAAATTTTTCAACAATGGAGAAGGTTGAGTACCGCGCAATGTTCAAAATTTTGACCAAGGAAGGCAATAATGCAGAAGAGATCCATGAACGCATGGTTGAAGTGTACACCAACACCGCCCCTTCCTATGCAACCATTCCTCGCTGGAATAGGGAGTTACGCCATGGTCGTGAGTCCCTTGAAGATGACCCCCGTCCAATACGCCCATCAGACGCGACCAACGAGGACAATGTGGCCCGGTTGGAGAGGATAATCCTCGAAAATCGACGGGTGAAAGGCGAAAAAATCGAGCGAGAACTTGAAATATCACATGCAAGTGTTATCAACATCATCCACGACAATTTGGCCATGACCAAGGTCTCTGTCCGTTGTATCCCAAGAAACCTCACGCCCCATGATCGACTTCAACGTCGTCAAAGTCCACAAGGCCAGAGGTGCAGAAGCTGCCCTGCGTGAGTGCGAATTCGAGGAGCTCGACCATCCCCCGTACAGTCAAGATCTGGCCCCTAGCGACTACGTTTTATTCCGCCAGCTCAAGGCTGCACTGCGTGGACGCTAGGTTGGAGACGGTGAAGATGTCCAGTTCGACGTCCAGAAGTGGATTGAACAGTAGTCGGGAGATTTCTGGTTGTCGGCAATTCGAAGCCTCAGGGACAAGTGGCGAAGTGCATTGAAGTCGAGGGTAGTTATATTGAAAAATAATAAAACACTTTTCCTTATATCTCGTTTCCTTATATCCAAATTTCAAAACTTATTGACCGTCCCTCGTAAGTTAAAAGAACCTTTTAAACACTGACTATTAATTGATATGAGTTATGGTCCATAACTATATATATATATATATATATATATATATATATATATGTTACCATATACATAACTATATGTAGATCATTTAATATTTTTTTTCCTAAATCTTTCTGATTAACAATTTCAGGGGATTACAAAACATTTTGGATGGTCTTAGATCATTCTGATTAACAATTTCAGGGGATTACAGAACATTTTGGATGGTCTTAGGTCTTTCTGATTAACAACTTCAGGGGATTACAGAACAATTTGAGGCTCTTAGGTCTTTCTGATTAACAAATTCAGGGGATTACAAAAAATTTTGAAATGTCTTAGGTCTTTCTGATTAACAATTTCAAGGGATTACAGAAATTTTGATGGTCTTAGTCTTTCTGATTAACAATTTAAAGAAATTACAGAATATTTTGGATGGTCCTAGATCTTTTTGATTGAAAAGTCAGGGAATTACAGAAGATTTTGGATGCTCTTTGGTCTTTCTGATTAAAAATTTCAGGGGATTACAGAACATTTTGGATGGTCTTAGGTCTTTCTGATTAATAATTTCAGGGGATTACAGAACATGTTGGATGGTCTTAGGTCCTCCGGATTAACAATTTTAAGAGATTACATAACATTTAGGATGGTCTTAGGTCTTTCTGATTAACAATTTCAGGGGATTACAGAACATTTTGGATGGTCTTAGGTCTTTCTAATTAACAATTTCAGGGGATTACAGAACATTTGGGATTGTCTTAGGTCTTTCCGATTAACAATTTCAGGGGATTACACAACATTTTGGATGGTCTTAGGACTTTCTGATTACTAATTTCAAGGGATTACAGAACATTTTGGATGGTCTTAGATCTTTCTGATTAACAACTTCAGGGGATTACAGAACATTTTGAAATGGTCTTAGGTCTTTCTGATTAACAATTTCAGGGGATTACAGAACATTTTGGATGGTCTTAGGTCTTTCTTATTACCCATTTCAGGGGATTACAGAACATTTTGAATGGTGTTAGGTCTTTCTGATTAACAATTTCAGGGGATTACAGAACATTTGGGATGGTCTTAGGTCTTTCTCATTAACAATTTCAGGGGATTACAGAACATTTTGGATGGTCTTAGGTCTTTCTGATTAACAATTTCAAGGGATTACAGAACATTTCGAATGGTTTAGGTCTTTCTGATTAACAATTTCAGGGGATTACAGAACAATTTGGATGGTCTTAGGCCTTTCTAATTAACAATTTCAGGGGATTACAGAACATTTGGGATGGTCTTAGGTCTTTCTGATTAACGATTTCATGGGATTACAGAACATTTTGGATGGTCTTAGGTCTTTATGATTAACAATTTCAAGGGATTACAGAACATTTTGGATGGTCTTAGATCTTTTTGATTCAAAAGTCAGCGGATTACAGAACACTTTGGATTGTCTTAGGTCTTTCTTATTAACAATTTCAGGGAATTACAGAACATTTTGGATGGGCTTACGTCTTTCTTATTTACAATTTCAAGGGATTACAGAACATTTTGGATGGTCTTAGATCTTATTTATTAAAAAGTCAGGGGATTACAGAACACTTTGGATTGTCTTAGGTCTTTCTTATTAGCAATTTCAGGGAATTAAAGAACATTTTGGATGGTTTAGGTCTTTCTTATTTACAATTTCAAGGGATTACAGGAACATTTTGGATGTTCTTAGATCTTATTTATTAAAAAGTCAGGGGATTACAGAACACTTTGGATTGCCTTAGGTCTTTCTTATTAAAAATTTCAGGGAATTACAGAACATTTTAAATGGTCTAGAGTCTTTCTCATTAACAATTTCAGGGGATTACAGAACATTTTGGATGGTCTTAGGTCCTTCTGATTAACAATTTCAGGAGATTACAGAACATTTTGGATGGTCTTAGTCTTTCTGATTAACAATTTAAAGAAATTACAGAATATTTTGGATGGTCCTAGATCTTTTTGATTGAAAAGTCAGGGAATTAGAGAAGATTTTGGATGCTCTTTGGTCTTTCTGATTAAAAATTTCAGGGGATTACAGAACATTTTGGATGGTCTTAGGTCTTTCTGATTAACAATTTCAGGGGATTACAGAACATTTGGGATGGTCTTAGGTCTTTCTGATTAACGATTTCAGGGGATTACAGAACATTTTGGATGGTCTTTGGTCTTTCTGATTAATAATTTTTAGGGATTACAGAACATTTTGGATGGTCTTAGATCTTTCTAATTAACAATTTCAGGGGATTACAAAACATTTTGGATGGTCTTAGGTCTTTCTTATTAACAATTTCAGGGAATTACAGAACATTTTGGATGGTCTTAGTACTTTCTGATTAACAATTTCAGGAAATTACAGAACATTTTGAATGGTCTTAGGTCTTTCTAATTAACAATTTCAGGGGATTACAGAACATTTTGGATGGTCTTAGGCCTTGCTGACTAAAAAATTTCAGGAGATTACAGCACATTTTGAATAGTCTTATGGCTTTCTGATTAACAATTTCAGGGTATTACAGAACATTTTGAATGGTCTTAGGTCTTTCTAATTAACAATTTCAGGGGATTACAGAACATTTGGGATGGTCTTAGGTCTTTCTGATTAACAATTTCAGGGGATTACAGAACATTTTGGATGGTCTTATGTCTTTCTGATTAACAATTTCAAGGGATTACAGAACATTTCGGATGGTCTTAGATCTTTCTGATTAACAATTTCAGGGGATTACAGAACAATTTGGATGGTCTTAGGCCTTTCTGATTAACAATTTCAGGGGGTAACAGAACATTTGGGATGGTCTTAGGTCTTTCTGATTAACAATTTCAGGGGATTACAGAACAATTTGTATGGTCTTAGGTCTTTATGATTAACAATTTCAAGGGATAACAGAACATTTTGGATGGTCTTAGATCTTTTTGATTAAAAAGTCAGGGGATTACAGAACACTTTGGATTGTTTGAGGTCTTTCTTATTAATAATTTCAGGGAATTACAGAACATTTTGGATGGTCTTAGGTCTTTCTTATTTACAATTTAAGGGATTACAGAACATTTTGGATGGTCTTAGATCTTATTTATTAAAATGTGAGGGGATTACAGAACACTTTGGATTGTCTTAGGTGTTTCTTATTAACAATTTCAGGAATAAAAGAACATTTCGGATGGTCTTAGGTCCTTTTTTACACTTTCAAGGGATTTCAGAACATTTTGGATGGTCTTAGATCTTATTTATTAAAAAGTCAGGGGATTACAGAACACTTTGGATTGCCTTAGGTCTTTCTTATTAAAAATTTAAGGAAATTACAGAACATTCTGAATGGTCTTAGTCTTTCTGATTAACAATTTAAAGAAATTACAGAATATTTTGGATGGTCCTAGATCTTTTTGATTGAAAAGTCAGGGAATTAGAGAAGATTTTGGATGCTCTTTGGTCTTTCTGATTAAAAATTTCAGGGGATTACAGAACATTTTGGATGGTCTTAGGTCTTTATTATTAACAATTTCAGGGAATTACAGAACATTTTGGATGGTCTTAGGTCTTTCTTATTTACAATTTCAAGAGGTTACAGAACATTTTGGATGGTCTTAGATCTTATTTATTAAAAAGTCAGGGGATTACAGAACACTTTGTATTGCCCTAGATCTTTCTTATTAACAATTTCAGGGAATTACAGAACATTTTGAATGGTCTTAGGTCTTTCTGATAAACAATTTCAGGGGATTGCAGAACATTTCGGATACTCTTAGGTCTTTCTGATTAACAATTTCAGGAGATTACAGAACATTTTGGATGGTCTTATGGCTTTCTGATTAACAATTTCAGGGGATTACAGAACATTTTGAATGGTCTCAGGTCTTTCTGATTAACAATTTCAGGGGATTACAGAACATTTGGGATGGTCTTAGGTCTTTCTGATTAACAATTTCAGGGGATTACAGAACATTTGGAATGGTCTTAGGTCTTTCTGATTAAAAATTTCAGGGGATTACAGAACATTTTGGATGGTCTTAGGTCTTTCTGATTAACAATCTCAGGAGATTACACAACATTTTGGATGGTCTAAGGTCTTTCTGATTACTAATTTCAAGGGATTACAGAACATTTTAGATGCTCTTAGGTCTTTCTGATTAACAATTTCATGGTATTACAGAACTTTTTCGATGGTCTTAGGTCTTTCTGATTAACAATTTAAAGGGATTACAGAACACTTTGGATTGTCTTAGGTCTTTCTTATAAACAATTTCAGGGAATTACAGAACATTTTGGATGGTCTTAGTTCTTTCTTATTTACAATTTCAAAGAATTACAGAACATTTTGGATGGTCTTAGATCCTATTTATTAAAAAGTCAGGGGATTACAGAACACTTTGTATTGCCTTAGGTCTTTCTTATTGAAAATTTCAGGGAATTACAGAACATTTTGAATGGTCTTAGGTCTTTATGATTAATAATTTCAGGGGATTACAGAACATTTTGGTTGGTCTTAGGTCTTTCTGATTAACAATTTCAGGAGATTACAGAACATTTTGGATGGTCTTAAGGCTTTCTGATTAACAATTTCAGGGGATTACAGAACATTTTGAATGGTCTCAGGTCTTTCTGATTAACAATTTCAGGGGATTACATAACATTTGGGATTGTCTTAGGTCTTTCTGATTAACAATTTCAGGGGATTACAGAACATTTTGGATGGTCTTAGATCTTTTTTATTAAAAAGTCAGGGGATTACAGATCACTTTGCATTGCCTTAGGTCTTTCTTATTAACAATTTCAGGGAATTACAGAACATTCTGAATGGTCTTAGGTCTTTCTCATTAACAATTTCAGGGGATTACAGAACATTTTGGATGGTCTTAGGTCTTTCTTATTAACAATTTCAGGGAATTACAGAACATTTTGGATGGTCTTAGGTCTTTCTTATTTACAATTTCAAGGGATTACAGAACATTTTGGATGGTCTTAGATCTTATTTATTAAAAAGTCAGGGGATTACCAAACACTTTGTATTGCCCTAGGTCTTTCTTATTAACAATTTTAGGGAAAAACAGAACATTTTAAATGGTCTTAGGTCTTTCTGATAAACAATTTCAGGGGATTGCAGAACATTTTGGATGCTCTTAGGTCTTTCTGATTAACAATTTCAGGAGATTACAGAACATTTTGGATGGTCTTATGGCTTTCTGATTAACAATTTCAGGGGATTACAGATCATTTTGAATGGTCTCAGGTCTTTCTGATTAACAATTTCAGGGGATTACAGAACATTTGGGATGGTCTTAGGTCTTTCTGATCAACAATTTCAGGGGATTACAGAACATTTGGGATGGTCTTAGGTCTTTCTGATTTAAAATTTCAGGGGATTACAGAACATTTTGGATGGTCTTAGGTCTTTCTGATTAACAATTTCAGGAGATTACAGAACATTTTGGATGGTCTTAGGTCTTTCTGATTACTAATTTCAAGGGATTACAGAACATTTTGGATGGTCTTAGGTCTTTCTGATTAACAATTTCATGGTATTACAGAACTTTTTCGATGGTCTTAGGTCTTTCTGATTAACAATTTAAAGTGATTACAGAACATTTGGGATGGTCTTAGGTCTTTCTGATTAACAATTTCAGGGGATTACAGAACATTTTGGATGGTCTTAGATCTTTTTGATTCAAAAGTCAGGGGATTACAGAACACTTTGGATTGTCTTAGGTCTTTCTTATTAACAATTTCAGGGAATTACAGAACATTTTGGATGGTCTTAGGTCTTTCTTATTTACAATTTCAAGGGATTACAGAACATTTTGGATGGTCTTAGATCCTATTTATTAAAAGGTCAGGGGATTACAGAACACTTTGTATTGCCTTAGGTCTTTCTTATTAAAAATTTCAGGGAATTACAGAACATTTTGAATGGTCTTAGGTCTTTCTGATTAACAATTTCAGGGGATTACAGAACATTTTGGTTGGTCTTAGGTCTTTCTGATTAACAATTTCAGGAGATTACAGAACATTTTGGATGGTCTTATGGCTTTCTGGTAAACAATTTCAGGGGATTACAGAACATTTTGAATGGTCTCAGGTCTTTCTGATTAACAATTTCAGGGGATTACATAACATTTGGGATTGTCTTAGGTCTTTCTGATTAACAATTTCAGGGGATTACAGAACATTTTGAATGGTCTTAGATCTTTTTTTTAAAAAGTCAGGGGATTACAGATCACTTTGGATTGCCTTAGGTCTTTCTTATTAACAATTTCAGGGAATTACAGAACATTTTGGATGGTCTTAGGTCTTTCTGATTAACAATTTCAGGGAATTACAGAACATTTTGAATGGTCTTAGGTCTTTCTAATTAACAATTTCAGGGGATTACAGAACATTCTCGATGGTCTTAGGTCTTTCTGACTAACAATTTAAGGAGATTACAGCACATTTTGAATGGTCTTAGGTCTTTCTGATTAACAATTTCAGGGGATTACAGAACATTTTGGATGGTCTTAGATCTTTTTGATTCAAAAGTCAGTGGATTACAGAACACTTTGGATTGTCTTAGGTCTTTCTTATTAACAATTTCAGGGAATTACAGAACATTTTGGATGGTCTTAGGTCTTTCTTATTTACAATTTCAAGGGATTACAGAACATTTTGGATGGTCTTAGATCCTATTTATTAAAAAGTCAGGGGACTACAGAACACTTTGTATTGCCTTAGGTCTGTCTTATTAAAAATTTCAGTGAATTACAGAACATTTTGAATGGTCTTAGGTCTTTCTGATTAACAATTTCAGGGGATTACAGAACATTTTGGTTGGTCTTAGGTCTTTCTGATTAACAATTTCAGGAGATTACAGAACATTTTGGATGGTCTTATGGCTTTCTGATTAACAATTTCAGGGGATTACAGAACATTTTGAATGGTCTTAGGTCTTTCTGATTAACAATTTCAGGGGATTACATAACATTTGGGATTGTCTTAGGTCTTTCTGATTAACAATTTCAGGGGATTACAGAACATTTTGGATGGTCTTAGATCTTTTTTATTTTAAAGTCAGGGGATTACAGATCACTTTGGATTGCCTTAGGTCTTTCTAATTAACAATTTCAGGGGATTACAGAACATTTTGGATGGTCTTAGGTCTTTCTGACTAACAATTCCAGGAGATTACAGCACATTTTGAATAGTCTTAGGTCTTTCTGATTAACAATTTCAAGGGATTACAGAACATTTTGGATGTTCTTAGATCTTTTTGATTAAATAGTCAGGGGATTACAGAACACTAGGATTGTCTTAGGTCTTTCTTATTAACAATTTCAGGGAATTACAGAACATTTTGGATGGTCTTAGGTCTTTCTTATTTACAATTTCAGGGAAATACATAACATTTTGGATGGTTTTAGGTTGACATCAAGAGAAGAGGTAGAAAACGACTCGGATTCATATTTTGCATCAAAACCTAAAAGATTTTAGAAGCGTGGCATTGATAAGCTTTTTAATACATGAAACGAGTTTTTAGGAAGCAATGTTTGTTATGGTTATGTTTAAATATTTCTATATTTATAAGTTATTTTTCTTATTTTTAATATATAACTTAAAGTGGGACATTACTTTCTTTCCAATCTTATAGAAAAATTACGGAGCAGCCTCACAAGCTTTGCGGCAGGAAACCATACCAATCCTATTACCATTTTCAGTTGTAAAACATCTCTCACAGGTTGCTTAATCAACTTTCCTCTTAAAAAATATTTCTCTCTAAATAACACAAACTATCAACAATTCCTCCTATGGTGTACCTGAGCCATACCAGATCCACAACCATATAGCTATATGCTCATTATACCTTAAAAATTCGAATAAAATTGATATCTACAATCTATATCCGTTCCCAACTTGTTAGAAAAATGATTCTATGAGCCTCATTTATTTGAAAACATCCGAACGATACCTTTTGATTCCAAGAATTACCACACGTACATACATTTCAGTACCATGGACATTCATCACTGTAAATTTCCCCATGCTATAATTGATGTAATTTCTCCTATTCAACATCGTCTAGAATTTTCCGTCAAAACCTTTGCCCCGCTGATCTAGTGACCAACAAACCAGTAACTAGATGCTCATATTCTTTAATAAAAATCAACCAACCAATGCCGCTTAGCGTAGGATATCTATGGATATCAATACCAGGACCTTAAAAATATAATACTTTTACCTTTCTTTGGAATCATTTAGTTTTCTATAGAAAATCCCCTTTTCAGATTTCACAAGGTTGCTTAACCCGTATTGATTCTGTTGAAATTCAAGATCCATATGGAGTAACCTTGAGTCAAATTTACGCTTTCCCAAATGGTGATTTACAAATCGATTTAGCCGTTCTTAAGTTTTGGCTCCTCAAATAACTATTATCCCCGAAATTTATGTCTCTGCTTGGAATAATCACGTAGACGATTATTAGAAGGACCGTTTGTTTCTATTGCAAATATTCAATCTTGTGAGCTATTATACTAAAAGTGTCACCACGATTTTTATTATATCGCTAACTGTGTTCTTAATGGTATATTGGTTAATAAAGATGAGGTCTAATTCAACAGATGATGAACACCATTATGCTAAACTACGCAAGCGTCGTTCAATAAGAATACGATCATTTCGTGAATAAATTATGTAAATATTTTAGGTTAAACTGAATAATGTATCTATGTATATGTATATATATATATATATATATATATATATATATATATATATATATATATATATATATATATATATATATATATATATGTATATATATATATATATATATATATATATATATATATATATACATATATATATATATATATATATATATATATATATATATATATATATATATATATATATATATATTTATATTTATATATATATTATATTTTTAATTCTAATTAACATGTATTTTGTCGCATTTATTTTATATTAGCTAAGATTTTATTCTTTGTTATTTCTTTCTTCGAGATAGACCCTGCAAAATACTGATATTCGTATAAACATTACACCATTTCGCGCATACTTTATAGGCACAATATTTTAAGAAAAAAAATAATGTTAGGACTGTTGTAGCACAACAAATAAATACCTGAATGTATATATTTATATATACTTATATGTATTGTTAGAATTATACACTGTGAAATCTATGTATGTGCCTTTATCTGTAATTATATAAAACTAAGCTTATTTCTAATATAAAATAATTACTTACTCAGTTACCTGATAGAATGGATTTATGGCCGTAGAATAAAATGCTGAGCATTTTCTTTGATATATATTATTTACACATTATTTTAGACAAAGAACTTAAGCTTGTTTTAAGATGAAATAAATAATAAAGTGTTAATTCAGTCATATCACATAAACTGAATTGAAGAAAAGGAAAATAGCCAGTATTTTCTATAGCTGAGAACTCGAAATCGTCAATAATAAAAGAAAAAATGAAAGCTTAACCAATTCGTTTTTGCATTTTGCATTGGCATATAGCCAATGAAAAAACAAAATAAATCTATATTGATATAAATTGTAATGCCACTGTACGTGGAGTGCGTGTTTTTTTTATTCATTTATAAGAACTTTGTCACATTTGTGAGAGAGCATAAAGCCTAACACCACAGCGTCTCTATTATACCCAGTCCGACTATCGGATCGAAATCTCAACTTTAGTCTAACCTAACAAATTCAGAAGAAAAACAATCAAAGAACTTCCTCCTCGCACTTGCAATACTTTAGCGAGTCCAGGGGCTTTTACACAACAGCGAGCATAAGACCATTCGTGGTTCAAGAAATTGCTCCCATTTCCACTTCAGAGGAGTCTGGAAATGAAAAGCCCTTTGAAATTCTTCAGGACCCAGGGCTTCTGTTATGTATACGTAGATAAAAGGAATAGATAGTGATCCGGTGATTGGTTCAAACTCGATGCAGCACATAATAGGTTGAAACCTCCTGCGAGCGTCTAAATCTTTTGTGTCCTTTTGTCTCACCAAGGATTGAACCCGGGAGCCAGGCGTGGAAATCCAACGCCTTATCCCCTACCGGAAAATTCCATCTTCAGTTTACGCCCAAAATTCCTAACCTTAAATTCACAAGAAATGTCCTGATTTTTATATGATGCCCAATATTTTTTTCCCGATGACGCGAAATAACAAGGAAATATATATTAGCAGCGAATAAAAATTTGAACACCCTAAAAAGTGAGTGAGAGTGAAAGTGAAAAGTCTGTGGTATGGATTTTCCGATAACATTATGTCAGTTTGGTTCTCCCTCACCGCACCCCACCCTTTATAATTTATTGGGAATAAGTGCAAGGTGACGTTGCGTTTTTGTTGAAATTGGGAGAGAGCTAATTTGCGACCCCTCATAACTCTCGAAAATACAAGCAGTTTTTTATTTCAGCTCTCCAGGCTATGTTGCTCCCGAACATTTTGCATTCTCTAACATTATCACTTCCTTGATTTTTACTATTTTGGTAAATGACTAAGAAGATATAAAGCGCTAAAAGGTAAAATGGAGATGCTTTCTTAGAGAATCTATCTTTGTCTATTCTTTTAAATTTCGATATGAAGATTAGCCTCACGGCTACGATAATGAGTTCTAAAAGTCACGGAATCACCTCTCATTTGCCAGTACTCGACGCTCTTTTGGCAAAATGTCAAATGAAACAGTCCTTTTATGAGTTATAACACAATTCCTTAGTATGCTATTTTATCAGTGGTATTCAGATGATGGAAATTAATTTGTCTAACGTATTTTCTCCCCATTCACAATTCAGATCCTAACTATGACTGACCTACGGACGGCAATTTCTGAATACTTTCTTATCCTATTCTCTTTGTTTTTTTCTTTCTCCTTCATTGTAAAACCCAGGTCTATTCACACTATCACCCTTGGCACTTTATCTACTTTATTCTCTGACAAGGTTCATATTTGATCCCGTATTTTCTCTTCCCATGAACCTCACCAAATTGCAGTTCTCCCTATTTCTTCACCCAAACTTAACTTCACGACCGCTGCCTTTTCCTGTAACTTTCTATCGTCAGTTCCACCTTTTTTCCTCTCTCATTTTCTTGATATATCTAAGGCCTTTCTCAAATCTGGCGTGCGGTCGTCCGATTTCAAGCACGCTGCCGTTCGCCAAATTCTAAAGAAAACCTGCGTGGCCAATCTCTCCACACGACTACCTTTCCGTACTAAACTCAATAAAAGATAACTGTTCTTCAACATTGGTGGGATATTCCAGTCTGGCTTTAAGACTGGTCACCATTGAATCTGCAATACTATTTGTAACAGACAAGCTTTCTCAAGAGACTGGTACTATTCTCTCTCCATTCTACATAGAAATTCGCGATCTCTCGGCAGCCTTTGATACTGTCAATTATAATGTTCTTCTTAATTTTCTTCTTTAAGGGGATTATATATCAATATACAGGAAACTACATAACTGCATTTTTTTTACATTCCCCTTTTCCAGAAGTGAATTGTTGAGCCACGGGCTGGTTAGAGAAATCTAAAGGAGAGCTACTCAGATAATTCAAATATTGGCAAGAACATAATGAATAGAGGGTCTTGATTTGGTGAGTTCTTCTGAGCTTTTTCGTCAATATAGTCATAAAAACCTTAGTAATGCTGGTATCTGTGCAGATTTCAAGACGAAGTTACACATTATAAAGGATGTATATGAACTCTTGACGGCATGTAGTGCAAAAATCTTGCCGCGTTGAATGATCCAATCATAAGACCTTTTAGTTTATTTGAGAGGGGGGGGGAGGAATATATATACATATATATATATATATATATATATATATATATATATATATATATATATATATATATATAAATCTTCCTTTCTATATCAACCAAAAAATTGGTTTAAACAGGGGTGATTAGCATGGCAAATGAAAAAAATAACCAGTGATTCCAACCCACCTGGGTGGGGATCATTTAACAAAATTCTGTGTATCTCTGTTTTGTTGACAGACAGAAATAAACTCCCGCTGACCCCATTTCGCCCGATTGTCAAACCACCTAACATTTGACCGGCGATGGGCGACCATCTGGCATGGTGGAGTAATTCATAGATCTCTTGGGTATTTAGGCTTATATCATAGAAATATAATAAAGTAAAAATTCATTTTATTACATTTCAATTTAATATTTGTACCTGAATCTTGTTCTGCAGCTAGGTCGTTATATAAGAAGTATTTCAAGATAGGATATAGTACTTGACATTATATTTTCAGTGTATCGTCTACATACTCTAGAAAACGAATTAGTTCTATACATCACATTGTATATATTCAATATTGATTAATCCTTTTTGTGTGGCTATTAAATTCATTATTTTTTTGTGTTACTTGGGATTTTGTTTCTTTTCTTCATAGCAAATAGCGGTTTGAGTGTAATTAGAGAGTATGAGATTTCTTTTTGTCCAGTTTGGTTCAGACCCGGTTAGAGAAGACCACAAGCACATTAAGTTTAGAAAACTTTCCTTGCCATTTTTCTTTGCCTTTTGGATGGAAGAATTTTACACCTCCGGGTGATTCTGAATAGGGTCATTGACACTTGTTGTGCCTTACTTTTTATCCCCGAGGTGAACTTTTTGTCTCTAAGTGTGACTATGTTCTCCTTTGGTGGTGCCCATTTCCGCAATTAATTAATTTTCTAATGCCCCGCTTTCTTTTTTTCTATAGGCCCCTTTGCTCTTCTATTTCTTCTTTCTATCTTTCATTTTCTAAATTGTGCTGTGACAGTTTACATGCTTATATCTCCCTTCCTCCAAATTTTATGATTCAATTTGAGCCATTAGTTCCATCCTAAAGAGTCGGTTAGACGGCGTAATTATGCCAAAAATAAACTTCTTTACAACATGGGATGAAAATAAATCCCATTTTTAGTTCTACATTTTATTTCCAAGTACTTTGCCATTCTTTATTTTAGTCTGTAGCATTTATCGATACCTAAAACTACATATATGTAATTGAATGGGTTAGTCGCTACTGAGTTTCAAATTCGTGACCTATCGCGTGAGAGAGAGCCGCGATTTCCTCTTATGTTTTTATTTATATAAATGCATAATACAACGAAACTTGGAAATTTTGATCTTCTGAATGTCCTTCTTCTTCCTTCCCAAACTACATTATTACTTTAACCAAGTTTATATTTTTAAAATTCCGTGATATGGAAGTAAATTGTTTGTATTATACTGTACAGACTAATAACAATTACTTTCAACATCCTGTTCTTAACCCGTTTGTGATTTTCTGGCAAAATCAATACTGTAGTTTTCTTTAATTTTCATTATTATGTTCGTAATTTGTAAGCTCAGATTAGCCCTAAATTAGTTGCATAAAATTTATTGCATCTTTTCTAGAGGTTTATTTAGTTATTGAAAAGGTGGTGTTTTAATTGGATCTCGGTGCCTTCTCCAATAAATAGGTGTCTATTTATTTAAACCTATCTATCGATAGGTATGAATCGGTGGTGAAACACGTAACAAGAACATTTTATGTTACCAAAAATCTTTAGTGAAAGAGATTTGGTAGATTAAAACAGATATTACTTAAAAAATAATATCCATTATTTGTTTTCGTTTTAGATTTTTGGACATAATATTCAAAGGCATCATCAAGAATGATTGATACGAGATAACAATAAATCATCCTAAAAATTTTAGTTAACCGAATAGAAATATTCGCCGAAGCGATTCATAATTATATTGTCTTTTCTCGCCATTTGTTCATATTGATTAAATGTTAACCACAAGGCAATTTTAAAGAAAAAAACAATCATCCGGAAGTATTTTAAACTAAAAAAAGTTAAAATATCATCGTTTTAAAATCTGCCTTTTTTATTAAAGATCTTATAAAAAGGATTCATATTAAAAATGGGGGGAGGGGGGATATATACATTGCAGATTTTTCGCGCGACCTCAAATAAAGTCCCATATCCCTCTTCTATTACATACATCTTATCGGACAAAACATAACTTAGTCAAGTAAAAAATATTTAGCAAATTTTCGTACCATATTTGCTTTAGAAAAGATCTTTCATAACTCAAATTATGTGTGTAAATAACACTAACAAACACACTTTTATTGTGTTCCTAATGTAACGTTTTACGCTAAACTCAAAACTGCCAGTAGAATTTTTCCATTATCTACAGATTTGTGTAATAACATTCTTCAAGTATTGCTTTTGTGGAACTCGATGTATTTTTTAATGATAACTTATGAAACTATTAACAGAGGGTGGGGTACAAACATAAGCGGTTCAACTCAATTCGCAGTAAGCGACATCTACAGTTAAAAATATTTAATGCAGGTTCAAACATGATAATGCAGGGCAGTATTCTGAGCGATACAGTTAACACACTAATATTGTTTGAACGCGCACTGTGTACGCACGTACTCTGCTTATATTATGTTTTGTGATTTTTAATTACTGTGCCAATTGTGTTGTGTTAGTAAATAAATATGATAAGGAAGTGCGCAAACGATTCGGATCTTTTTTGTTATTTTTATGGGGAACTGACATTTAAGAAACAATGACGAAATTTGACTCTACTAGTTAAAAAATGTTATGAACTATATTTTGGCTGTAAAGTAGGGGATCAAGTTAAGAGTGGCATCCACCACCAAATCTGCTGTTCGACCTGTGAGAAATGTCTGACAGACCGAGCTAATCGTAATCAGCACATGAGCTTTGCCATAACGATGGTGCGGCGTGGGCCACAAGACCATTTGTTGGACTGTTATTTTTGCATTACAAAGATAAAATGAATAAGCAATAAATCCTATCATGCAGTGCAGTCCCCAAATTTACCGTCTGCTCTAAGGCCGGTGCCTCATGGAGATGACTTACCTGTACCGCATCTTCCAACTCATCTAACTTTAGAAGTTGAATCGGAATATGAGGTAGCCACTAAAGTTCGAATTGATGACCAATATGATCCTACTTTTGAAGCAGAATCCCCTGCCCATTAACTTTATCTGACAAATCTGGGTGGATTAAACGACTTTTTTGAGATTTGAACTTGCGAAGAAAGAGGCCGAGCTTTATGGATCTAGGCCGAAAGGTTGGAATCTTCTCCATACTGACACTAAAGTGTGTTTCTTTCGTAATCGTCAGAAGGAATTTCAAGATTTATATTCTGAAGAAGATACTTTAGTGTACTGCAACAATATTCTGCTCTCGTACTGCACTTTATCATCAACATAAATCTACAGAGTGGAGACTGTGCAATGATTCCTCAAAGACTAGTTTAAAGGCTGTACTTTTGCAAAATGGCAACAAATTTCCATCTTTGCCTATAGCTTAAGCAACAAGTAACTTTGGCCATTCTGTTGTGTTTTAAAAGTTAATGCGTTATTTATGGATTTGCAGCTTAGCTACGCGAAATGTTGTTGCTTTTTATGTGAATGGGGCAGTAGGGACAAGACAAATCATTAAGTCCTAAAGGAATAGCCAAAGCGTGAAGCACTTACGATTGGGCAGAAATATGTTGTACATCCTACACTAGTTAACTCGGAGATAATTCTTTTACCTCCACTCCATATAAAATGAGGGCTTTTCAAATACTTTGTTTAGGCGATGAATAAAAATGGTACTGGATTTCATTATATGAAAGAAAGATTTCCTCGTGTTAGTGACGCTAAGATCAAAAAAGGAATATGGGGTAGTCCCCAAATAAGAAATTTAATAAAAGATGGACAATTCGAAAAACTGTTAAGCTAACTCGAAAAGTCAGCGTGGAGGTCATTTAAAAGTGTTATGCAAAACATTTTAGGGAATCGGAAATCCCCCAACTACTGTGACATTGTGGGTGAATTATTACAGTTATAGAAAAATATGGGGTGTAATATGTCCCTAAAAATTCATTCTTTGTATTCACACCTAGATTTCTTTCTAAACAATCTCAGTGCCGTTAGTGATGAGCAAGGCAAACGTTTCTACCATCAAAATTCAGTCATAGAAAGTAGGTACCAGCAAAATCAAAGTGCAAGAATGCTCGCCGATTATTGTTAGATGCTAAAAGAGGATGTCCTTGATGTCAAACAAAGAAGGAAAACAACAACTGCCACATTTTAGGTAATCTGAATAGTACCCTGCATGCATGGAAATTCTTGCATTTCTGTATAAGTTCACCTACGTATCACAAATAAACGGTGGAGGGTGGAGAAAATCTACCTACATATTTGAATTAAAAGTTCTATTAGAATCACATATTTTTTGCTTTGTGCCAGAAAAAAATATATTTTGTTCCTCTGTGTGATTATACTGGATAGCCTACGAAGTGTTAATATCAAAACAATGTTATGCTGTATTCATGGTTCAAATCACAAGTTTAAGAAGCGAAAGGCTGCATACTTTTATGTATGGGAAACTCCTAGATACTTTTTCCTATCAATGAAATATTGTCACCAATAATATATTAGTGGAAGTATCAGCACCATAGGTAAGTGATAATAATTGACGCATGAAAGACATAAATGAAAAAATCCAATATTACTGAAAAATCAAATGCGAAGTGTTTTGCTGTGGAATAAGACTGTAAGCCATGCTTGGTTTCAATAAAATGTGTTAAATGTCTGAACACGAGACAAACTTCACATTCTAAACTCAAGCATTGATATAAACTGATTGGTGCAGTGGCATTAATGAGGAAGGACTGCGCAATCAAGTTTGATTCCTAGCAATAAATGATCGTTTACAGCAACGAATTATTTGGCACCAGACGCTACATTCTGATCCGAATCACAAAGATGTGGGTTTGGGCGGGCGAATCATCAACATGGCTGACTTAAGGCTCTCAGTAGTGTTTCGCCATGGAATCCACTGAACAGTGTGGTGTCCCTCTTCTCCGGGCCGCAAGTGAACCCCAGTCAAGTAACTCACGTGACACTGGTGAAACCACCATCCACCTCCAAGCTTCTGAGCACAATGATCTGAAAAAAAGGTGCATGACAGCCATTTTCAGATTACATATAGACATTAAGGACTATGATTGCATTCTCGAATCGATAGAAATGCTAGAATAAAATTATAACTAGTTTTCTTTAACTATTACCCATTAATCTTTCTTGGTATTTATGGTTAATTATCTCCTCTTATGATCCCAAGTTTATGCCTGCTGTTAACGTTTTCCTTAAGAAAAAAATGTTTCTTTCAATTGTGATGTGCATCACGGTGACTTTATTGTTCACACCTCAAAGTGCTCTTTTAGTGATTCCTCCTCCGTCAGAACAAGACTGGTGCTCATTCATTGAGTAATTTAAGCAATTTAGGATGAGAGAAGATTTTGAGCATTATCCTCTAATAACTATTATCAGAAGTTCTATGAGTCTTTTTTACACAAGTATTTTTCATCTTTAAACTCTCGTTTTATAGTAGCTCACAAGTTTTCTTCACTTCACTTAACTCTATCCAAAATTCTGTCAAGCTGTTCCATCTAAACTAGTTTCTCTCAGCATCCTCCGTCAAAATTCATTAACCAACACCCTACAAACAACATGCGTTAAAAAGAATGGGAGAGAGATCGGCCCAAATACTAAACTTTGACTTGAAAGTTAAAGAACTTGTAATTTACCTCGATATTTTTCATTGTCGCTGTCAAAGGTAGAAAAGGCTCTGCCATTGTGGTAGGCAAAACCGTCTCCCAAAGTGCTTCGTTTGGGGTCGTAGCCAGAAATTTCTAGTTTGTATTTATTGGCCTCTTCCTGTACTCTGTGTGAGAAGAAAAAAGTTCGAGGGGGGCCTACTATTTTTAATTAAGAAAATTTTAAAAAAACTAACACAAATGAGGTCTGAAAAGCACCATGGCAATATCACCCTAAATTTTCTATTGATTTTCCCATAAGAGATTCGTCACTTGTTGTTCCTCAATGATCAAAGTTTTGCCTCTGGTTACTCTGCTTTATAATGCATTTGAGGCGTGTTCAATAACTTCAGAACCTCCAAACACTAAAGCCCGACGTGGTTTATGTGGTCAAATTGTGTGAATAATGAAAAATTTGAGAACAATTGGAGATAGAAAAGAACATCAGATGATGAAGTGGTGAGAAGAGTTGAGAAGTCTAGAGAGAATATTCTAAACTTTGATGCAGTATTAGGAACATTAAATCACCAATAAAGAGCAATAAACGAAAAACAGCGAGCATAAATTCTTCTCTATGGTAAACCATTATCAAATAATTTGAGAAGAAAATTACAAAAAGAGGTATCAAAATTATAGGTAGACAATTAACACAATAGCGATCATTTTCAACTCCATATTAGTGTCATCAATTTTTAATTTCAAATTTTGGGAAATCATGTTTGTCCGCTAATGATGCGTCTTAGAACTCGTTTGATGGCAAAAAATAACCCGTTCGTTGAGTGAAATCTCGACCTTGCGATTCCCATTGAATTTAAGAGAAGATGCAAAATATTAACGGAAATAATAATAGAGCATTCTTTGTTTAAATATATTTATCTAATCAAATTCATAATGTTTATGATTCTTAGGAAAAAACAAGTATATAGAAATACAGTAGTGTCCAAAATTATCAAGACTCATGTATTTCTATTTTATCTTCCATAACTTTTACCAGATATAATCATCGGTTTTCAAAATTAGTGTACGCATACCAACAGTTATAAAGTACGTATGGGCAGAGGTTATTCGAATTTAGATGAAAAAACGAAAGTTATCAGCAGATAAGCAATTTAGTAGAAAAATTGAAGTGTACAAAATAATTCAAACACTGATGTTTCTTTTATAGAGAACCAGCAATGTTTGCCTAGCAACATACTTCAGTCCAGTATCTTGCCAGATGTCGTCCAGCTAACACGCAAAGGATATCTGGCACGCCTCTCTCTTTCCGCGAGGGGATCGTGAAGCTGCACCAACAAGATCACCTTTCAATTGGGGCTATTTCAGAGATTATCAAGTGCTCCAAAGGTTACTCCATAATATTCTGTCACCATATAACAAAACAGGTTTATGTAAGGCTGATAAACTAACGGGTAGATCGAGGAAGCCCTCAAAAAGAAAGGGAAGACCGAGCAATTACCCAAATTGTGAAGCAGGAACGTTTCAAGAGGGCTGAAGCAGTTTCTCGAGAGATTAGTGAGATTCTGGCCATAACTGTTTCCTGGCGGACGGTGTCATGTTGGTTGAAGGAAGAGAATATTCACAGCTTCGATCAAGCCATTGATCACTCTTGCATTCGCCACTAAGCATGTTACTGTACATAGACGGATGATCAATAGAGCCAACTCCACTTCAATGAAGAATTTAAGTTCAATTTGTATGGATTGAATGGCAGGAAGTTCGTTCGTCTCAGAGCAGATGAAAGATTATGAGTCATTTACACCAAAATGAGGGTGAAATTCGGCGGAGGAATTGTCATGGGCTGGAGTGTGATTTTGCACAAGTGTACAATGAATCACTGCGGCAATATGATTTACATCATATGCGAGCATTCGAAGCACAACCTACAATTTTCATGCAGGATAACACCTTCTGCCACACGGCCAAGTCAGTCAGGACTTTCCTGTACGAAAATTTTTGGATTTGGACGAGACTCAGAGAATTGTCTAAAGCGTGAAATAAAAAAAAAACAGTTAAAAACTCTAGGAAATTCTTTAAGAGAAATGGAAAAAGATTACAGCACATAAATGTCAACAAGTTGGTTTGTGCTTGTGGCAGATGTCAAAGCATGATCGAGAATAAAGGCCTCCACACTCAATACTAATTAGTTGTAACTTGTACAAATGTTTTTTTACTGATAATTTAATCGTTATATTCCAATAGAAATCTGTTTCCGCTGCCGTTTGTATCATTTCGGACACTAGTTTTGCTAGTAAATTGTTTATCTGCTGATAACTCGTTTTATTCATCCAAATTCGTATAATATTTAACCGTAAGTAATTTATACTTGGAGGTTATCGTACACCAATTTTTGATACCTTCAATTTTCTTGGGCAAATGTTATGGAAAATATCGTGATATAAATAGAAGCGCTCCTATCTTCTTGGAGGGTACTGAATTTTATTGTCCCATGCACTGGTATCCTGACCAGCCCGAAGCCCTAAGAAAAGCCGACACCGGTTGTCGGGACCCACAGGTGTCAGAATGTCAAAACGTTTTGTACTTGTCAGAGGGATTGTAATTATGGGAAACGTTTATCAGATTTTATTTGTTTTCATTGTTGTTATTGCATTTTAGGCTGTTATTTGTGTTTTTATTAAGTATTTTAGGTACTATAGGGATAGTTAGTAGCCAAATCTTGGCTTAAATTAAGTGATTCTGGTGTGTTTTCGTAGTAGTTCTTCGTTTTTATCTATGTTCGTTGAGCGTGAAGCACTAATGAGATTTTTAGTCGCATCGAGTCTAGTCGCGAGTGGCTCTACATCTCACTATGTCGGTCGCTCCTCGTTTTGATTTTTTTTGTTTTTGTAATAACATCATAAATATTCCGCAGATTCCAACGAAATTTGAAAACTTCATGCTGTTTTACATTCTCTTCTGATATAAGCAGGTGTAGTGGATCTCCTAAACACGTTTGCTGCTCTGAATTTGACAAGATAATGGCAAGTTCTATAAATTAATGCAAGTAAGTTAGTGCCATTAATTTTTTGATTGTCCCAGAGATATAAATAATAGAATTACGTCGCCAGATCATTTTGACCACCATATCTTTAAAATAAAAACTGCTCTTTTGCAGATAATTTAGACTTTCATTCATCCAAGCATATAAAATGTACATGTAGAACTTATAACCATGCTTATTATATAGTAATTTGGCAATAGTAATTTGGCGAATAGTCTTTTGTACACTATTTGTGAAATGCTTAAAAAATATATGGAATTCAAGGATAAAGTGATAATATTTACTAAATATTAGGTGTGGTATTCGATCTTATTAATATATGTCGTATTCGTGTACGTGTTTCCAAGAATTGTAATCCTTGTTTGATAGACATGCGATTTGCTAAAGCCCTACGCAAGGAAATTGAAAGGCCATAATTCTGGTAATTTCTCTGGCTATGGTTTCTGGATGTTTCTGCGTCCCATGTCGTGATTTGGAAAACGTCCATTTAAATAATTCTGACGAAATCTTGCTGGTGACAGGGAGCACCATCATGTTGAGATTGACGAGGGTATATTTCTAATTCCATCAGAAATAAGCTAAGGCTCTGTGGAATTGCTGCATCATGTTCATATAAATTAGCTGCTTGACTGTAGCTTCAGCGTCTCTTTTCCAATTTTTATGAAATAAATCATTATTTCATTTGCCAAAATTCGATGGTTATGGCAGTTTACTTTTCCATACGGATGAAATGTGGCTTAATCACCAAAAAGAATATTTTCAACTAAATTACCAGTCCAGATTTGTTTTCTACGAGATCATGACACAGGACTTTGTCGAGAGGCATCCTCCTTATGCAAATCGCGTAGAACTTGCAAATGATCGCTTTTCTTCTGCTAATTAACTTTAAAATATTTTTGCACAGATGAAACGATGCAACACGAACGGATGTACGTGACTCTTCAGTGATAAGTCAACATTGGCAATTCCCCTGAGGTTGCCTGGTCATTTACAAATCCCGTTCGTTTAAATTTGTTCACCAAATTTCATATTGTCTTGTTTGCTGGCGCCAGGTTATCAAATCTCCTTCTAAACTTCTCTCTCGAAGGTATTGTATTTGTTTCATTCGATTCTCCAAATTACTAACTATTGCCACACGCTCTTCTATATACATTCTAAAAGCTCTTGAAAAGATAATAAAAAGTATATATATATATATATATATATATAATAACCAAAGAAATACAGTAACGTACATGTAAATGCAGGAAAGAAACCACAGTGTTAGGGTTGATTTATTTGTGAAACCAGGTTTCGATGGAGACCCCCGTCATCTTCAATCACTGGTAAACTAATCAATACAGAGAGATGCTTAGCCTAGGGGCACACAAATTTATAAGTCGGAATGTAATGAGTCGGGGAGGCTTCGACATTTTTTAGCAGAAGCTTGCGCTTCGCTACTAAGATTAAAATTTTAAATCTAAAAAAAAAATCAGCCATGGTTAAATCTTTATAAATTTTCTGAACTTCACCAATTATAATAATTTTCAAAGGAACTCTAAACTAAATTTTCCTCCTTTCAAAAATTTAACGTTGCTAAAATATAGAGTTATAGAAGATATATAAAAATAAATTTACTGAACTTCACCATTTTTTTTTCTGATATTATAAAAGAATTATTAGAAATAATTTTGATATAAAAATATACGTCACAACCAAACTAAGATGAAATTATTATTAAAATACTCCAAAAATCCCCTTCTTAAATTATAGTTAGTGATGATATATATATATATATATATATATATATATATATATATATATATATATATATATATATATATATATACTACCAAGCAAAATATGAGAATAATTTTTGTTTATTCAAATATTTTCAAAAATATGATGAGTAGATAAATGAATTTTCCCTGGTATATAAAGGCATTATTTAATGTTTTATTAATATTTCATATGATACAATTATATATTCAAGAATTTATACTAAAAAAAACAAAAAATATTCTTGATACTTGAAAAATAAGAGAACGATAATTTCATAAACATTCCAGATATTTCCTAAAATCAGCTGACAACATTTTGTTCATTGGCAAGAACTGTACAGCCTCCATTGTTGTCCTACTCACTCTGCAGATATGTCACCACAAGGCAAAATGACTCCTGACTTCGTTAGAGAATTATTCGCCTGAACACATTGGGAAGACTCTTTCTGCGAATTCAAGAGAGGTAGGAAGCTCCAAGAGTGTGATTTCGCGGGTTCTGAAGATATCCAATGAAACAAAACGTAGAAATTTCCTGCAAAATTCAGTCGACCTCACATAACTACCATCTGAAGAGCTTGTTCTCCAGCAGCCAAACCATTAATCAAAAAGAAGAACCAGGAGGCGACACTCGAATATGCTGAAGCTCATTGTTTGGAGGGATTAAGATTAATTTAAGCGACGAAAGTAAATTTAATTTAGTTGAATCTCAGGGCAGACGATTTGTTAGACGCGCTGTAGGTGACAGACTTAACTCTAAATGTAGTAAAAAGTCTGTCAAGCATGGGGAAGGCAGTGTAGCTGTATGGGGGTGTTTTTGTCCGAAAGGGTTCCTCCCCTAGGGCAAAAAATTAGAACAGCAATTTGAAATGGTTACTAACCCTCTTATAATAACATGTTGTACCTTCACTCCCAGCATTTATGAACGAGAGAGCAGTAGTCATGTAGGATAATGCGCCATTCCATACTGCAAAGCGAGTAAATAATATTTCGAAAAAGAGATTATCGAAATAATGAAGTGGCCTGCTCAGAGCCGTGACCTGAATCCAATTGAGAACCTCTGGAAAATCTTTGGAGACAAAGTTCGAGAGCAACAGCCTTCCATTGTGACGGATTTATGGAAGAAAATGGAGCAAAAATTGAACAAAAATAACACCTTATTTTGCAAGAAAATGGTAGGTCCTGTAGTCGTCGTTGTGCCGAAGTAATAGAAAAAAAAAACAAAGGCTTCAACACCTCATATTAAGGAATTTAAATTTCATCGTTGTCAAATCTTGCTTTGCTTCTAAGGTATTTTCTTCCTAGTATAATTTATTGAATAATCAATTGTATCAAAGGGAATCCTCAGAAAATATATTAGATGCATTCTATTATATACCATGAAAATTTCATTCAGCTTCTCATCATATTTTCGAAAATATTTTAATAAACAAAAATCGTTTTCGTATTTTGCTCGGTGATATGTGTATTTATATATATGTATGTATGTATGTATATATATATGAAAATTAACCCACAAGAAAATGAAAATATGAATCCAAGCACTTTCGAACTATATTTGCAAGTTCATTTTCAAGGAATAGCATGAAAATGGAGAAGACAACCTTATATAGGGTACAAAAATACGAAGGGAACGCCCATCACATTGAGGAAAATAAGTTTGATCTTCATGTGATGGGCACAGATTAAACTTGCACGATACCCTTTAACAATAGGTTTCAATGGAGGGAAAAGTTGGTAGAAACGACGGAAGAAAAAAACATAGTTGAAGAGACTTTGTGAGTTTTTTATTATTACTGTGGATCCCACGCGTCTCTTCAACTATGCTTTTGTTTTCCGTCGTTTCTACCAACTTTTTCCTCCATTGAAACCTATTGTTAAAGGGTATCGTGCAAGTTTAATCCGTGCCCATCACATGAAGCTCGAACATATTTTCTTCAATGTGATGGGCGTTCCCTTCGTATCCTTGTACCCTATATAAGGTTGTCTTCTCCATTTTCATGCTATTCCTTGAAAATGAACCTGCAAATATAGTTCGAAAGTGCTTGGATTCATATTTTCATTTTCCTGTGGGTTAATTTTAATATTATTGCTTTCCTCACGTGCCACTTGTGAGCGTTTTATTATATATGTTTTATTGAAGGTGAAAGCTAACTTATTTTTAATTGTTTTCTTTTCGACTCTCTTGATTTGTCTTATGTTCCGCTTTTGGTCTTGGCTTAACCCATGGACTAGATCCCCAAAATTCATTAGGAAGTCGTGACGCACGAGGGCAGGAAGCTGGTTTACTAAGCAAAACGAAATTTTTTATTGGTTTGACGCGTTTCGATATATATTCAAAGGCTACACAGTTGTGGCTAGAGAATAAGATACAGAGCTATATATTTAGGTAGTAAGCTGCGTTAACATTTATACGAACACATTTATAGGAAAGGACTTTCTCTAAACACAAAATATATATGCAAATGGTTGAGACTCCATAAAGGTCACGGGATTAAGATGAGGGGAGATTATTATTCGGGGATGGCGGACGGGAGGATGGTAAGATGAATTGCGAATTTATTTAGATATTTAATTTCGGTTGCTTTCCTTTGATGTATATGGCCTCAAATATAAGCAATTGTCGTCGTTTTGTAGCGTGTGGTAAGATTTCAGTATTCTATTCAAGCGAATTCCGTCCAATTGTTTTCTGGGCTTTTGCAACGTAGGTGTCCTGGGGGCACCGTTGCTCAAGGGGTAGGTCATTCTTCGTGTTAGCTTTGTTTCGGTCATTCCGATCTATGAATGAGGTTGCAGTTCACAGTCTCCCATTTTACAAGTATATTCATATATCAGGTGACCTCTTTGCTTGGGTGTTAAATTTGGTCCTGGGTTGTGCCCACAATTATACAAAAGTACCTGGAATCCGCCTTTCATTTTTTTGTGGGATTTTTTGTATTTATTGCTCTACTCACGCGCTACTTTGTGAGTTTCTTATATATATATATATATATATATATATATATATATATATATATATATATATATATACATATATATATTGTAGAGGAATAGTAAATCCCCCACCACCGTTCACTCGTGATGCAGTCACAAAGCGGTTACCGCAAAAACATCCGCCTTAGGCATCGGCGGGTCCATTGCGTAACCGCAGCGTCGCCTATTTTGGTGCCATGAAATACCTTACAGGTCAAAATGAAAGATCTTTCCCAGGAGAGTGAGATCCAGTTTTACGTCAAATAAGAAATTGGAGACGGGTTTCTCCCAATCTCGAAGGCTAACGAGGAGCCGATGTTTGACTTCGTGAGAAAAACCGTTTGGAAAAAGAACTCTCCTGGGGCCATCCTCAAGCCCCTTCCCCGCTTACCACTTCTCCAGTGGGGTGACGAGGTATAAATGAGGAACTCTGAGGAAAATCGAGGTAGTATACGTCAGTCTCTAGGTGACGAAGTCCTCGGATCCAAAACCGAGCTACCGAGACTGGAGAGGTAGTGTACTTGGCTCGCCAGACCAATAAGTACCCTGCAAGAGAGGCGGGGCTACCTACCTTAAGGGGCTAAGAAGAAGCTCATCCTCGAGCTAAGTCCCTGGTTATCAAACCAAACTATAAGTTAACTTTGGTAAGTTGAACTTACTCTCGCCAGAGAGACTCCTCATATCCTGGTGCACCTTAAACACCAGGGGTATTCCTCGTCCTTGAGGAATTAAAAAAATAAGAAGGAAAAGGCTCCCCCTCGAGCCCGTTATTCGGTGGCCACTCCGAACTCCTAAGTTAACTTGGTAAGGAATTAAGTTCATATTATTCTCGCCAGAGAAATCCCCCTCCGTTATCCTCGCCCTTGAAGGAGACCCTCCCCAAGTTCAGTCTTCGTCCATAAGGAAATAAGTAACGAAGGAGAAAAGCTCCTCCTTGAGCTCGTTACTCGGTGATCACACCGCACTCCAAGTTAACTTGATTTAAGAACCAAGTTCGACTCACTCTCGCCAGAGAGACTACGACTGCCTAGGTGTTGCATAAAGCACCGTATTGGTTCTCGTCCTGGAAGAACCCCCCCCTCCGGGAAGAACGTGTGCACCCCCCAGCTGCCACCCTCGCCAAAACAACCGTGTGATCTCGCTCATCTACCATCTACATCTGGCCGGCGGCACGCGTTGAGAGTCAATAACATTCTTGAGGCCTTTTAAACTCCAGATAAGTCCAACGGCTCTGTTCTTTAAGATATCAAGATATCTATATATATTAGACACACTTAGCACTCTTAGAATAGAACAAAAAGGGGGGGAATTCTACGACATATATATATATATATATATATATATATATATATATATATATAAACTTTAAGGATCATATGTAGATTACGGACCCCATTTTTTCCCAAATGAAGAATACAAAACTCAACTAAAATTTATAAAACAAACTTTAATACATTTATTTAATTTAACTGAATGGTTAGGTTAGTTTTCTTACTTTTACTACACTAATATAAAAAAGTTGTTTCGATTAATTAAAAGGTTATTATAAAAGGTCATATTTATTATAAATTTAATTAAAAGAATATTGTGAAGTAATGGTATTACAAAAATTTAAAAATGGATTGTTTATGTGCCTTTCACGCCACATAAGTTCGTCTCTGTATCAATTTAGGTGTAATCTCCTACATCCATCATTGATTTTATCCAACCTTTTTGCCTATTCCAATACCTTTCGATAGTTTGTGTGTGTACTTGAGTAATTGGGTCAATAAAACAAAGCGAATGATTCACTTTCCTGTGAGTAAATCCAATATCTTGTCGAATACTCCTGTAAGCCTTCCATTCGTCACTATGAATAACAGTTCCAGGTTTTTAATATTTTTTTATTATTGGTAGTAACGTTTCTGCATTTCTCTTTTCCACAATTTCCATATATCCTACAGCAGGTTTATTGCTTGTGTCAACAAGACCAAAAACCATAATGGCGTGCTCGGAAATCTTCCACGATGGTGCTTGGCTTTGTGTGGAAAACATGACTCGTCTATTTCTACAATAATTCCCGGACTGCCAAGTTGTACTGGATGATCTTCAAAATATTTATAAAACACCTCTCTGAAAAAACTATATATATCCACAAAAGGTTTTTTGAAACATTAATCTGATTCATTACTAATATCCATTTATTCAGAGGTACATAGCTTTGAGTGACTAAAAAAAGATTTAGAACCTATTGATGTTCTTTTTTTGTATTTGGTGGAGTCTGTAATTTGGCATTTCCTTACAAATTTGCCTAGAGATGAGGAATGTTTAGTCCAGTTCATATTTTGATGACAGATGCAACACTTCATTTCAATAGCAAGAAGGTGCTGCTGTTTCATCCAATTAAAGACCGCTAAAGTCTCTTCAGTTCATATTAGAGGGCACACGGCATCTTGGAAAATAGATCTATTCAGGATGGGTAAATTGTACAAAATAATAAATATATTTTTTTAGGAGATAAGATTATTAATTCAATTATTCTTTTGAAAATGACAGATGAAAATTTAAAAGCTAAAAAAAAAATGAATATTAGAAAAAAATTGAATAATATTCTATTTCGGTGAAGCAACTTTCCAAATATTTAAATTTAACAAGAAGGTATAAAAACCTAATAATTTAACCCAATAGAGAATACAGAGCCAAGGAAAAAAAATGAGTAATATTTTATTTCGGTGAAGCAATTTTTCAAATATTGAAATTTAACTGGAAGCTATAAAATTTAATTAAAATAGGCCATGTGGAAAATACGGACCCCAAACGTCCCCTAATGTAGAATACAGACCCTAAATAAGGCCGTGGGTGGGTAATCTACATATGATCCAACTTTAAGTTACCAAACTTCAGGCTTGACTACGTAGATTATTATTTTTACCTTGAAGAGTATATTCACGATATCCAATATTTGCCAATTCTAGGTTCGTTCACGGACCTTAAATATTTCTTCATCATCATCACTAGCTATAATTTAAGAAGTGGATGTTTTTTAGTATTTGAATAATTATTTCATTTTAGTTTGGTTATGACGTTTTTTTGTCAAAGTTATTTCTAATATTTTTTTTTATAATATCAAAAAAAAAGTGTGAAGTTCAGAAATAAATATAAGTATCGAAATTTTGTAAATTATTAAAAACCCAAAGAAGATCCCGGCAACGAAGAAGAACAAGGTAACGAAGACGATAGAAGAAACCAGGACTGGGTCTCCCCAGATATGGACCCCCTCGAGCCAAGTCCTCCACGATCCTCTGATGTGAATGCCAGATTGGATATAGAACCTCCAGGAAATATTCTCTCATTACCCCAGGCTAACCACATCATTAAGCCGGCTTAGGGTAATGGAGTTAAAGTTTTTATCAACCATCATTATGAGAGCTGGATAAGCTCTTCTCCAAACGTAGCACCCCTACTACAGCAGCTATTGAATAATGGCGTCATAGAAGAAAGCAGACAGGTCACAAGATGCCACAGGGTGTTTGCGGTACAAAAACCCAATGGCTTAGTAAGAATTGTATATGATATGCATAGATTAGATCAATATTACACACCACCGTCATTCAGATTACCCTCGGTTCAGAAAGTACTCAAGAAAACTGGACCAAACGATGTGGCGGTAAAACTGGACCTCAAAGATGGATTCTACCATATTCCATGAACTGAAAAATGCAGACACTGGTTCGGCATAAGATGTGAAGGAAGAACATACAGATTTAAACGACTGCCCATGGGATTTTCGGGCGCGCCTTTCATTATGCAATCCACCATAGGACCAGGCATTCAGGCGCTTGTAAAGGCACGCGGTTGCCAAAGCTTCACTTATTTGGACGATATATTAATCATAGGTCCGCAAAGAAAGGTACGATTATGCGTACGGGACCTACTTAACAGTACTCTTAACATTAATTTAGCCAAAAGTACGCTGATAATCACAAAGAAGATAACATACTTGGGTGTCAAGGTGGACTTAAAACGAAAACGAGTAGCATTGGTACCATCCATGTGCCATAAGATCAAGGACGCTCTTCAATTTGCGGCCCGCAACCAAGTTTCCTACAGAGGATGGACTAGATTCGCAGGATTAATGAATTTCATCGGACCAATCATTCGGCTTCCCTTCATGTGGGTCCAACTCATGATGGACCAGCCATCCCACTACGATCCAGAAAAACTCCTGACACTTGCGTCACTAATTAACTCCAGATGGACGTCTTGGAAGGACCCAAGGGCACACTGGGAACCAATCTACGCGGACGCTTCCGAAACAGGAATTGGTATAGCACTAGGCCCTGATACCATAAGTATTCCATTACCAGCTGAACAAACCGGCTCTATATTCATGTCGGAAACCATCGCATACTGGACTACCAGACTCCTTTTCCCTTTTCGCCCAATCCTAGGCGACAACCTCCCGGTAGTATATAATAGCAGGAGGGGAAAACTGCCCATGGATCTCATTAGGACTCTCTCACCTACGTCCATGATCACCATCTCGAACGTGTTTAGATTCGCCTCCAACAACCTTCGATGGGTTCGTACACATAAGAACATCGCAGATGGCGCCTCTCGACTCTTCGAGAATTTTAATTTAGCGTGGTTGTGAGGCTGCCTTTCATAGACTATATAAGAGGCGCCTCCACAAGGAGGACGCCATGGTCGTTTGAACTTCGTGGCAGCAACATCACCAGACCGACTCCCACCACCTCCCCTTCTCCTGCCTTTGTTAGGCCTCTCAGAAAAAGAGGCACCTTTTGTCCAGGGACTATATCTATGTATGCCATTCATGACATGCATAAATAACTCCTTTTTGTATCTCAAATAAACTTGTATAACATTCCAAATATTTGTACTTTTATACTTTTGTACTTTTGCATAAAAACAATAAAAACATAAGTCATAACCAAACTAAGATGAAATTATTATTCCACCCCTCTAAACTTCCCGTTCTTAAAATAGAGTGTTATGGATAACTCCTAATTGATAGATTCTTCACCTCAGTCTCTTTCCACGGTTACTGTTACTGCTATGCCATATCCTCCAAGACGCCGGCAACCAAGGACTTCCATAATTCTTTACAAGTTCATGGTTAAACTAGGAGGAGATATGGCCGTTGTTCTAAGATAACTACTAATTGGAGCCACAAGTGAGAGTTAAAAGTCCGCGAAACTCACAAGAAAACTGCCTAAAAACCTAAATCCGACCCACTCCCTCTGTTTCACGAGACAATTCAAGAAATTCCCACGCAGCTTCATCGAGAAGAACAATTACCGATGTTCACTCATCAGCAGGAATTCTCGGAGCAGCAGTGGGCTCCAGAGGTACGGCGTGCAGGTCCACTGGTGTATGGACACGCCCTGGTGCCTACCACGTACTGGGCCACTCAACACCCCACTGCGTGGTGGGTTCTGCCTCTTTAGGTAAAGGCTAGAAGAAGGGTACCTCTATCACAAACCTGGATCGGGAGTGCCTATAGGCGAGAACCAGCAGACCGGAGTCTTGGCAACTTCCTGCAGCCAAGGATGAAACCTGGTCGCCTCTAGCCTCTCCTGCCACAGGGTCCTTATCCCCTCGGTCAAGATACGGGTACGAAGACTGCACACACTCATACCCGTTTAAACCTAGTGCAGGTTTGATGCCCTCAATATGAGGGCATGCGTCATCATCGAACTCGATGGACTAGCCAAAGCAGCAAAAAAAAATATATGTGTGTGTGTGTGGTTATACGAGGGAGGGGAAAAGAAAGATTGATTGGAGCTAGTACTTTCGTTATCATAACATTTTCAACCTCACTAACTCATTTTCAAACTCTTTTTCCCTACGTGGTTTAGCCAAATAGTTATACTTATTCACGTGTTACCTCTCGAGATTTTTACCTATATAACGGGTGGCCCAAAAATTACTTCACATTTTAAAAAATTAATAACACAAAAACTAATTCAGTTATAAAAGTGGGTGATGTATAAAATGGAAGAGGAGATCTTGGGTTTCTATTGTGGTATAAAAGTTACTTCACATTTTTATTGTGTATCTATAATACGTATATAAAGAATATAATACACAACAATACCCGACTAATTATTAACCCAGACTTTAGAACAGCATTTAATCAACGAAACAGTCCCTCGAGGCATTGTATTCTTGCAATGGTATCAAGGTTGCGAGAATCCGAGTCTACAGGTGATAAAGAACGCTCTGGTAGACTGAGATCTGTGCGAAATGCAGGTGTCATTCAGCGTGTGTTAACTAGTGTTCAAGAACAGCTACAAACGTCAACTAGGATACGTTCCAGTCAACTAGAAACTCCTCGAACATCATTCCAACGCATCATAACAAAAGAATTGAAACTTCATCCATACAAAATTCAAATAACTCAACAATTAAATATTGCAGACCTTCAAAAAAGAATAAACTTTGCACGCGCATTTTGGGGACTAACAAATGATCCGACTTTTACCTCGCACCTAATCATGTCCGATGAAGCCCATTTTCACATTAATGGATACGTTAATAAATAAAATTACAGATTCTGGTGTGCTAAAAACCCCATGATAATTCACGAGCATCTCTTTATGCACAGAATGTTACCGTCTAGTGCGGCATAACCAGTTCGAGAATCATTGGTCCCTACTTATTCGAGGATGCTGACGGAAAAACAGTGACAGTAACAGGGTACACTTACAGAGAAATGATACAAGATTATTTATTGCCAGAACTGGAAGATTTGGATATGCACGATATGTGGTTTCAAAAAGATGGGACGACACCACACACAGCGAGAGAAATCATGGCAACACTAAGAGAAGCCTTACTTCGGGAATACCTTAAATAAAAGGTATAGGTAAATAAACCTAATAATCTTCAAGAATTGAAACAAAACATCATTGAAGAAATCGACAAAATCACTTTTGATGTTTTAGAAAATGTTATGGGAAATATGGTGCAAAGAATCAGACTTTGTTTTAACAATAATGGAGAACAGTTGAAGGATATTATATTTAAATAATAAAAATCCAAGATCTTCTCTTTCATTTTATATATGATCCACTTTTATAACTTAATTAGTTTTCGTGTTATTAATTTTTAAAAATGTGAAGTAATCTTTGTGCCCCCCGTTATAAATATATATATATATATATATATATATATATATATATATATATATATATATATATATGCTGCATTTATGAAGTTCATTATTGTATTTTAACTTCTTGGTACCGACGTTTCGGGTAGGAACCCATTTTCAAGGATATGACTTAGGAATATATAAAACCTAATAATTTTTTAGAATAGTTATCAGATATTTATAAATTAACCAGGCGATGGCTTCGCCACTCCTCCCTACGGGGGAAGCGTGCGCTTCGCTACTAAGATTAAAATCTAAAATCTGAAAAAAGCAGCCATGGTTAAATTTTTATACATTTTCTGAACTTCGCTAAAATATAGTTCTAGATAAAATAAAAAAGCAGCCTTACCTAAATTTTAATAAATTTTCTGAACTTCACCAATTGTAATTCATTTTCTTTTAAAACATTATAAAGCATTGGATAATCATATTTATTTTTATGAACTAAACAATTTTGTTTTTTTAAACTCTAAAGAAATTCTTAGAAATTCCCTTGATAAAAATTTAAAATATACTTATGTCATAACCAAACTAAGAAGAAATTATTATTCAAATACTCCCCAAAATCCCGTTCTTAAATTATAGAGTTAGTGATGATGATGATATTGATGATTATATGGGAAATGGGAAACAGCAGAGGTAGCAATATTCAAATTATAAAAATGTACGATAAAAGCCTACATATGCACCTTTCTTCTTCAACTGTAACAGATCCAGAAAAGGTAGTGTTTAACTTATCTGACCACCAGTTAACTTCACGGGAGAAACTACTACTAGTATTCGACTCGACTTTTGTCTCCCTTCCCCCTCCAACTGCCCCGAACAAAATTAAATTTCTCTTTACATTTGAGACGCTATTACAACGAATTAAATCCTTCCCCATACGAGGCCTATTTAAAACAACATAACTGAGGATTTCCAACATCCCCCACGAATTTGTTCACAAGCTGAAACGTTTTCGTTCAATTCCTTTATATTTCCATCAAGATGATACGAGGGGTGGTCAATAAGTGTTGCAATTCGGATATAAGGAAACGAGATATGAGGAAAAGTTTTTTATTATTTTTCAATATAACTACCCTCGACTTCAATGCACTTGCGCCACTTGTCCCTGAGGATTCGAATTCCCGACAACCAGAAATCTCCCGACTGCTCTTCAATCAAATCCTAAACGGCGAGCTGGACATCTTCAGCGTCCCCAAACCGGCGTCCACGCAGTTCAGCCTTGAGCTGGCGGAATAAAAAGTAGTCGCTAGGGGCCAGATCTAGACTGTAGGGGAGGATGGTTGAGCTCCTTGAATCCGCACTCGCGCAGGGCAGCTTGTGCAACTCTGGCCTTGTGGACTTTGACGACGTTGAAGTCGTCAAAGTCATGGCCAAATTGTCGTGGATGATGTTGATAACACTTCCATGTAATATTCCAAGTTCTCGCTCGATTTCTTCGACCTTCACCCGTCGATTTTCGAGGATCATCCTCTCCACACGGGCCAGATTGTCCTCGTTGGTCAGGTTTAACGGGGGTCATCTTCAAGGGACTCACGACCATGGCAGAACTCCCTATTCCAGTGAGCAATGGTTGCATAGGAAGGGGCGGTGTCGGTGTACACTTCAACCATGCGTTCATGGATCTCTTTTGCATTGTTGCCTTCCTTGGTCAAAAATCTGATCACTGCGCGGTGCTCAACCTTCTCCATTGTTGAAAGATTTGTGACTGACGATCTGCGATCAGCCACTGCTTCTTAAATAGACGAGGCAGGAGCGTGCGGCTGCAGGTCCTGACTTGTCATAACTTGTCTTAACACCCACACAAACAGTCATCTTCCTTCCTCTGTTTTGCCTTACCGATTCACAAAACTTATTGACCGCCTCTCGTATAACTCTGTTATCAGAACTATCTTCAAAAGATAACCTTATGATTACCCGCCCTAACAAAGGTAGAGGCTTAGTTATAATGAACAAAGAAAAACATATACAAAAAATGAACATGATTTTAGATGACCGATGCAAATTTGCTTCCATCCAAGAAGACCCGCTGACGCTTCCCCTTCGACTTGCAGACCAAGTCAATAGGCTTCTTCTTTCCCTCAAAAAATAGCAAGCTCTTGACGAAGAGACATACAAATAGGTCAACTCTATAGGCTCCACCTACGGCCAACTCTACCGTCTCCCTAAAATATATAGACCTAATATACTCCTTCGACCTATTCCGGCAACCTATAACCTCTCTAATTATAAACCCGCCAAATTCATCGTCCCACTTATTTGTCACAATTCAATACACTGTCAAACATTCAATACACCTAAAAGAAGAAATTACAAAACAAAATTCGAACTTATATATGGCTAGTTTTGCCGTATCGTCCCTATACACAGTGTTCCAGATTTAAAAACAATTAATATTTTTCTTTCTCGCACATTCCCTACCCCCAATTCTCTCTTTCGCTGTTTTAATAATAAACAACTAAAGAAAATACTACTTACAGTTTCTCACGAAAACTATTTGTCATTTAACGGAAACTTGGTTCACCAAATAAATGGCCTCGAAATGGGAAGTCCTATTGCCGTTCCTCTTGCAAATCTCTTCATATATAACATAGAAGATGAAGCACTTGACAAATGCCCCCTACATTTTCGTCCTATCTTCTACAAGAGATACGTAGACGACACGATCGCCTTTTTCCTCCCCAAAAGTTCATCTGATTAATTCCTCGAGTACATAAGCCAGTTACTTCCAAATATTAAATTCACTCAGGAAAAAGAAGACAACAACTCGATTTCGGCCCTAGACCTACTAATAATACGCACAGCCGACGGTTTCTTCACTTCTATTCACCGAAAGCCTACACATACGAGCTCTGGACTTCATTTTCTTCGTCATTGTTCCACCAAAATCAAATTAAACTCTATCAAAACCTTACTTTCTCGCGCTTACAACCTTACCTCATCATACCTCAGTTTCCACAACGAGGTCACTTTCCTCAATAACTATTTCCAAAAAAACGGATATCCTTCAAACTTATACGAGCGAACTCTTCGAAATTTTATCAATAAAATATTTAATTCAAACGACCCCTCATACAACGTCCCTAAAGACAAGGTTTTTATACCTCTCCCATATATAGGATTCCTTAATTCACTTCTTTGGGCTAAACTCTCACCCTTTCTTATAAATTCCTTTCCTGCAACACATTTTATACAATATTTTCAAAATACAAGCAAAGTACATCTTTTCAACATAAAATACAAAATACCAACGCTGTTTCGCTCCTCCATCATATAGGAATTCACTGGCTCGAGATTTAATTCCGAGGTGTTTTGGCGATCGACACAGCGCACACTACATACCCGTATTTGCGCACATCTAGGCATCAGCAACAGAACTGGAGCCCCACTCACTACTCCCGAATTTTCCCCTATCCAATACACTACGAAAACAGACATCCACACCATAAACCGAACATAAATAATATTTCAATTAAAGATACAGCAAACACCGAAAGTCAACTACGTACACTTGAATCCCTTTATATTAGATTTACAAGCTCCCTTTTAAACTTAAACACAAGCTCATTTCCATTTTACTACACCTATAAACATAAACACACACGAATCACACACGCCAAAACCACTCCCACAAATAACAACCCATATTGTTCAAATATTTCCATTATCTCCCTTTTCTACAATGAAAACACCCAAAACTGATTAATCTCATATTTTATTTGAAAAACAAAAACATATTTCCCATTCCCTAATAGTTCAAAGCCCTGCATTTTTATAATTTGAATATTGCCATCTCTGCTCTCAGCTCTCTGCTCTCTGCTGCTTCCCATTTCTTATATAATTAATTTATAAATATCTGATAACTATTCTAAAAAAAAATATGTTTTAGAAAATACTGAAAGTCATATCCTTCAAAATGGGATCCTACCCGAAACGTCGGTATCAGATAGTTAAAATACAATAATGAACATCATAAATGCAACCTGCTTACAAGCTTTTAAGGAACGCTTCGCATGGTCGATCGAAATTAAGAAAATTAATTAAGAATTCAAAAGACAAAGGAAAAATTGAGTTAAACACGCGGCGAATACACAATGTATATCTCTCATGAGTGCGAGAGAATGATGAAATAAATTCCTAAGTTACAGCAAAGTATGTGCCAGGTGGATTCCACGGATGTTCACGCATGAGCCAAAAGACCACCGGTAGTCTGTCAGTCAGGAGTTGTTGGACCGGTAGTCCGGTACGCAGCAGAAGATCACTCGCATCTCTGTCGCCAGTCGTGAATCAACGAACCCATCTTCTAACTGTGCTGACATCAACTGCCTCGGCTCCGTAAACGTTCATCAAGCGTTAGTGAATGTCGATTGGTTCAACTCCTGCATGGACGAATTCAATGACGTATCTCTGTTCTGACGCAATTCAATGACACGGGGTGCTTTCTTAGACTGTCAAACCGTCAATATATGCAACAGAGATATGGAAATTTCAGGTTTTGAGCGCAAAGGTTAATTTATCATAAAAATGCTATAAGCAATCGCTTCGAACCCCTTGGGTGGAGTAAAAAATTAGCAGGCATTACTTTCGGAATATATATATATATGTATATGTATATATATATATATATATATATATATATATATATATATATATATATATATATATATATATATATATATATATATATATATATATATATATATATATATATATATATATATATATATATATATATATATATATATATATATATATATATATATATATATATATATACATATACATATATATATATATATATATATATATATATATATATATATATATATATATATATATATATATATATATATATACACATATATATATATATATATATATATATATATATATATATATATATATATATATATATATATATATATATATATATATATATATGTATATGTATATGTATATATATATATATATATATATATATATATATATATATATATATATATATATATATATATATATATATATATATATATATATATATATATATATATATATATGTATATGTATATGTATATATATATATATATATATATATATATATATATATATATACATATATATATATATATATATATATATATATATATATATATATATATATATATATATATACATATACATATATAAATATATATATATATATATATATATATATATATATATATATACATATATATATATATATATATATATATATATATATATATATATATATATATATATATATATATATATATATAAAGTTAAAGTGAAAACCAATGTGTCATCTCCATCAGAAATGTGGACTGATTAATGTGTAAAGAAAGTGATCGAAATACAAGAAGTAAAATGAGTGGAAGATATTTACCCGCGGGACATCCTGTGGGCTCCAGATCCCAGCATGCTGACCCGTGCTAAACCTGACATCCTCTCTTTGGGTAGACACATGGTCCGAGAGGGCTTGTCATTCCCTTGAGTGCAGCTGGGGCTTCACCTCTGATACATCATAGCTCCCCCTTTTGCAGAGTTAACAATGCAATCATATTGCATGCAAATCGTGAACTTAATTTAAGGCTAGATTTAAATCTCTCTTATAAATTCATTTATGATTGTACTAAATAATCCGCGAAACACACATGTATAAATATTTAAAATGTCTAAAGGGATAATAGTTTACCATAAGCTAAAAAGATAAACTATTTTAGATTATGTGTGGATTTTATCCAGTAGATATTTTTTCCTCATTTTGTTCTCGGGGGTGGGGGGGGGGAGATTTGGTCCTCCAAAGGTGGTGGAGATGTCCTGATACTTTTTGATCCTCAGAAACTGGTACTGAATACCTCGGGCCCAACAGGTAATTTTGAAATCGCCGATGTACCATAGGGTTAGGACACACAATTATAAGAAGCCAGATTATCGTCCCTTACCAGTGAATAAAGTGGAAATCGCACAACCCTCGCGCCGGTGGTGTAGGCCGGTGCCCTCCAGATTAACGTAAAAGACAAAAAAGGCTTACATACTTCAGATCATTTCAAGAAGAGCAAAGCGAAAATTTCCCATTTCAAGAATAGCAAACCTAATATAAATATCATGGAAAGAAAAAAGATATAAACATGTGCACTGTCAAGAATATTAAAACCAATGGATATGCTAGGAAATATGATATGTAGCCACTGCTGTATTTTTTATTTGATTTGATAAGAAATTGCTCTCTCTTTATGGACAAATTTCGTTTATACTTACTACAATTTTCACTTGTCACTGTTAAACATATCATCATCATCACTGACTCTATAATTTAAAAAGGGGATATTTTTTGATATTTGAATAATAATTTTATCTTCGTTTGGTTATGACTTATGTTTTTTAATCAAAGTTATTTCAAATAATTTTTTTTTAATATAAAAAAAACAAAATGGTGAAATTCAGAAATAAATATAAGTATCTAATGAGCTAAATTTAATCCACGCCTTCTTTGTAAGAGATTTAATCTCTCATCGATTTCACTAATTGATAGCAGTGTGCATTCCTCGTATAAGGAATGTTCCTGATTATTCGTTCTTAACTCTTTTTCTTTCGCACCGTCACAGAAATACTATTTTCGATTTAGAGAAAATTATAACCATTGCTATTTGCTCGATTATTATTCATATTATATTTTTAATGTTTCATTATGTTTTATTATTATAATTATGGTGTTATTTTTCTGCTTTGTAAGGTTAATTAACATAAATTCCCTTTCTTTGCTCATCTTCATAATGTTTAATACAATCTCAGTCGATCTAGTGCATTTGTGAGAGCTTTACATTCCTTGATTTTTGAAAGTCGATCTGTTGAAAGCCTTAGGTTTCCTATCCTGGTCTCAATAAATAATCTGCATTTGCCTTTTTAAGTACTTTTGCCTGTTTTGTTCCCAGTAGGGAAACGTATCTTTATGTTCTCCTTTTCGAATTTGGTGTTATGTGACCAAATCGAATAAATAGTCATAATTAAAATCTATAATTTAAGAGGTAAATATCATAGCGTTACCTTTCTAAGAATATCCTTAATTTTAAGTCCTGTTTTTATTAACCACAACCCACCTCTAATATACTAGTATTAGTGTACCATATTTGTTAGGTTTAGAGCTAAATACCAGCTCTCTTTGTCAGTAGAGTAAACATTACCAATCTCTAAAAATATTTCCCTACCAAGAATCTATCTACCAGAAAAGCGGAGATGTAAACCAAATGCGAATAAAGTTTACAAAATGGGAAAAGAGGCATTTGTAAATGAAGGAATTAAGCAGCAACAAGACTCACCTGAAGAAATTCCAGAACCCATGACCTCTCCTACCACTCCAATCCTCGATCAAAACCATTGCTTCCCACTCTCGGTCTTGAGTTAATGCTCGCAGTACTTCGTTTCCTTCAATGAAAAACATCTGGTATCAAAAAAGAAAATTCATCTTTCTTCACTCCACGGTTAGTATAGTGACGATTACCTACAGTCACACTGTATCGATCACACCTTAGGGCGCTCCTCATCAAGGCAAACTAGTGACTCGATCCAATAGACCAATCTAATAAGCAGGTGAGTCTATCCAATAGACAAATCTAATAAGTAAGTGACTCTATCCAATAGACCAATCTAATAAGCAAGTGACTCTATCCATCTGACCAATCTAATTAGCAAGTGACTCTATCCAATAGACAAATCTAATAAGCAAGTGACTCTATCCAATAGACCAATCTAATAAGCAAGTGACTCTATCCAATAGACCGATCTAATAAGCAAGTCACTCTATCCAATAGACCGATCTAATAAGCAAGTGACTCTATCCAATAGACCAATCTAATAAGCAAGTGATGCTATGCAATAGACCAATCTAATAAGCAAGTGACTCTATCCAATAGGCAAATCTAATAAGCAAGTGACTCTATCCAATAGACAAATCTGATAAGTAAGTGACTCTATCCAATAGACAAATCTGATAAGTAAGTGATTCTATCCAATAGACCAATCTAATAAGCAAGTGACTCTATCCAATAGACCAATCCAATAAGTAAGTGACTCTATCCAATAGACCAATCTAATTTTCCTATAAAACAAATGTATCAATTGAGTATTTTAACCTTCACTTTTACCCTTGCAGTATACGGGATCGTTTTCCCCCAGCAGTGGGGGCGCGCTATATCTTACTTACAATTGTAAGTTAAACTACAATGTACGTAGTGATGGTTTGCGGTTAGTATAGCAATTTGTATCCACCTTCAGGATGCTATAATAACTACATAGCACCACTGTGAGTACATTGCAGTTTACCTTAACTATGTATTAAACTGGCATTCTTGATGCGGTTTGCCAGGTAAAGCCAATCTACCGACAGAATTATTGTTAAAGATATTTTCAGTACCTTTATTATATGCAATTACAAGCTTAAAGTACTTTGTGGTAAGGAGAGCTTCTAACAAATATTAAGTTCTGAAAGACAAGTGAAGATGAAGGAAAAGTAAATAATATGGTTTCAAAGTTTTACCGAATCTGTAAATAAAGATACTTTAAATTTAACCTCTGTGCTGGATGTTCATCTCTCCCTCATAAATAGCAATTTATGTTTTATCATAAAAATGGACTCGCAATAAAAGTGGATTCTTTTGCCATTTATAGATCCAATCAAATAGCGATTTTCTCTGAGCTTTATGATCATAACTCAAATGATTTCTTTGTTATCGTATCCCAGGTGAATGGAGAATTTAATAAATATGTAGACAACATAAAATCTTTGGGTTAAAAGGCGGAAATCCGCTTGTGTTAGTAAGTAATATTCAATCGACCAAATCAGAGAAAAGTGTTTTGGATTTCTGTTTTAATATTTTTTTCCTTTAACCGAGTCTTTTTTGCTCTCATTCGTGACTTAGATATTCCAAGTGAGCATAAAATAAATTTGCTTCATAATTTGTTCGGGAAAAAAAATTGTTTCTACAAAATTTCCGGTTCAATTTAAGAGTGCGTTGCCCCTTGTGAACGTGGACCAGTTGGGGCACATTTGGGATAAGGAAAGGATTTATAGGGATAAATCCAGCTTTCCGACACGAAACAGGGATCAGGATTGGAAAATCCTTTTAACGTGACGGCAGCGAAAATATCTTCGTTTTATTATTGTGCATTTAAGTAAAACGCTCTCCATTTTATTCTGCGAATGACCATTTGCTACTTAAAGAGAGAGAATGCAAACAAACCGGGATTAAGAGTTTATTGGCACTTAGTGATGCAGTATATGTAAGTAATGACAAGACTAAGGACTCTTATCATCAATTATCTCATCAAGGCTACTGAAAAATCAGTTAAGAAACAATGATCAGCATCTCCGAAGAAAGTCTAAAACTAGGAGAGGGCAACGAAAAAACCGACAAGAAATATCCTTTTTCTATAACTTGGAGAAAAACCTATTCTGTACTAAAGTCGAGAGGATAAAACTTTATATTCACGAAAAATTCACTGCATCAGGTAAATATATTGTAAGAAAAGAACCTTCCTCTAGCCGACCCACCCACATCAGAATCCATCAGTACACCTCATATTATTTTAGCCGAAGTACAGAGGTACAGTAACAGCTGACCCAACTAATAACGGCTTCTCTAACCGAGTTCCATTACGAGTAGTTTCCGGCTAAAGTTACGGCTCTGAACAGCTTGTGATGACTCTCATATGTCCTATAACCTGCGGGGTAGATATTATCTAAAATTGTATAACCCCTTTTTAGGCATCAGAAGTTGCAAATCAGTAGCCAAAAAAATTACAAAAGCATATATTTGAGTGATCTTGGTATCAACTCACTCTAAAATTAAATTCTTAGCTATTAATTTTCCCTAAGAGGTAACAGATATTTCAAAATGGGACAAATATTGAAAAGTAGTAAATATAGTTTTAAGCAAAGTTCTAATTTTCAGTACTGCAGTGAACGCAGCCGTGTAATGAGGTGTCATAGCTATAGTTGACAACTTCCACACTGTATCGGGCATGTCGAGAATTTGCTTCTCGTTCACAACGGCAACGCATTCATAGAATTTTTCTTGTATGGTAAAGCCTATAAATTCTTACGAATAATCTTCTTTATTTTGTTGTCGATGCGCCCAAATCACTATACTTTCAATGGTGGTCAATCCATCTAAATCGCTGTCAACGATGGTTGATCGACCAGGATCGCTTTAACGCCATGATGAAGTTGTCGCTCCTAATTTAAATTAAGCATTTTACTACATCATTGGGAAACAATTCTTAAGTAAATCAATTCCTAAGTGTAAAATAGCTATAGGTTATCTAATTAATATTAAGGACCCTAAGAAAACAATGTAAAAGTTTTGTTTAAAACTCAAATGTGCAAATATCCGAGCTCAATTCTGCAACTCTTTATGACTTAATATCTAATCTTTTCCCCCTAGAAAAAAAGGAGAGAAATTTAAACAAAGAACCAATTAATATTCGAGGCTCTCTTGCCTACTAAGAGGTTCAGTTTGTACCCGTAATTTCTTTGTTTTCTCTATCTTGTTCGTGTAGATTTAAACTTCGTTCGTGATTTGAACTTGGTTCGTAGAGATTGGAACTTTGTTCGTAGATATTGTAACTTTGTTCGTGGAGATTTGAACTTTGCTGATAGAGATTTTATTTTTTTTCGTTTATAATTTCTTTGTTTTATCTATCTTGTTCGTGTAGATTTAAACTTCGTTCGTGACTTGAACTTTGTTTGTACAGATTAGAACTTTGTTCGTGATTTGAACTTTGTTCGTAGATATTATAACTTTGTTCGTCGAGATTTGAGTTTTGCTGAAAGAGATTTTAATTTTTTTCATGTATATTTAAAGTTTTGGTAGAAAATTGAACTTTGTTCCTGGAGATTTGAATTCTGCTCGAGAACTTTGAACTTTGTTCTTGTAAATTTTGAGTTTATTCGTAGAGATTTTAATCTCCTTCGCATAGATTTGAACTTTTTGCTTGAACTTGATGCTTGCCATTACAAATCATGCATTTTGCGATTTTTTAAGATCTGCTCTTATTATGAAGGAGGGGTGGGGGAAAAGTTCGTTCCCTTGGTAAGATTTATCTCTTCTACTAATTTCTTCCCGAGAATCTTAAGTTTGCTTGCCGGCCCCAGTACTTAAAATCTATGTAGTTTACTACAAGGTACGTTTTGAGCCCTGATTACACTATTCCGGCAATTACTATCGTCACTCTTCTTCTCTCTGTTTGCAAATACGCCCTCGTTGGATAAACACGTTTTCTTTCTATTCCACGTAATAAATGGGGTTTTTTACATTTTTTTTGTGTTTTTTTCTGACGAGTAAACACTCCCTCAGCTGACTACACGCACATAATTTGATTAGTATTCTTAGACTAACCATCGTCGGGCACCTCTCAATTTACTACAGTTATCTAATTTAATCGTGGGGCTCCCAACTCTACAAAGCAGCAATGAAGTGCCCCTCTAACTATTATCCCCCCTCGCCAACTAAAATCATTTTTAACCCCTAACTTTGACCCACCGATCCAATATTCTTCTTCGGGGTCTCCAAATCCTTCTTTGTATTCATTCCAGGTCCGATTGAAATCGATAGCCATGACTTCGTCCACCATCTGGATTTTCGCCCTGTGACTCCATTTTGGCGTCGCATACCTTTCCCTCGTTTTCCGGACCAAGTAATTGGTCGGCTGGCGATAGGAAACGCTCCTTTTTCCACGAGGAAATAAATGCGCGGAACTCCGGTACACACCCACAGTCCAACCGCCGCCTTCCAAAAACTGCTCACACCGCACCACGCGAGCTGGAAGTCCAGGAGCTTTAATCTGCAAAAAATAATCAAGGACTGATTCAAGGATATAAACATATATATATATATATATATAAATATAAATATATATATATATATATATATATATATATATATATATTCAAAGTCTCAAAGAAATGAAAACTGGTAACAACACGGAAAAACGCTAAGGAAAATATTAAGTGAACCAATGAAAGCTTAAGAAAGAAAATGGGAGATATAGAAACGGAGAAATAGGGAAAACTATTTTAACCGTTATATGAAAATGAATAAAGGAGTTTGATTTGAACCTGCGTCATCAAGCACTCATCGCTAATATGACCACGATGCCTTCAATAATCTTAAGATTATTTTTATAACCAAAATGGGAAAACTTCCTACAAGGAAGGAAAGCATCCGCCGAATTTCGCTCCTCGAAACGCGGAAAAGCTCATCAAAAAGATATTAAATCAGAGACTAGTCACCCACCTGGAAGATTACTCCCTATACCTACAATCCATACAAATTAAGATTCAGAAAATAAAGAAGAACAGATATGGCAATCGCTGTCATCGCAGAGAATATTGCCCATGCAAAAAAGGAATTAACTTAAGTAGACATTGTATGTTTGGTGTATCAAAAGCATTTGATAAAGTGTAGCAAAGAGAGATGTAGTATAAGATCATACAGCTGGAACTAAGTAAAAATTTAGAGAGAACTCTCTATGGCTATATCGTGCAGAGAGCGGTGTACATCAGTATAGGGAAGCCAAATAGAAAATAAAAAAAAAGTAAGAAAAATTAAAGTGGTTCCGATCGGGAGGACTTTATTTTCAGATGTCTGGGTGGGGGATAGAGGCTTTTCCTACTCCTACAGAGTGCAATGTACTCGAGATAAAGATTACTTCTAACTGGTATAGGAAGCACGTCTCAGCTAGAATTCCCAAGGTTATTGTCACAGTCAGAACTATATGTACATTCTAAAACCTCAGAGAGAGCTATAAGAAGAAAATCTATACAGTTTTGGTAAGATTCGCGCTCTTATACCACACTTCCACGCACTTCTGTATCTCAAAAACACAGAAAAAAAAACTAAAACAGAGAAGAATAAATGCGTGTACCTAATTATGAGTACACGCAGAAAAAACGGAAGAGATTCACAGGATGGCAGGGTTAAACCTCATAAATAAAGTTATAACAAGAGCAGAGAAGGAATATGGAAGAAAAATCATAGAAATAATGAACGAAGCAATCAGGGATATGATTAACGGAAACAGGAGAGCAAGAAGCCATGACAGATTTTTGAGCTCCGCAAACTTTATGGAGAATGAAGAAGAAGCGTCATTTTTGCATGAAAAAACAAAAAACCGAAGAGAAGACAATTCCCGAAACTGGAAACCCAACACGATTTTGAAAAAAACCCGATATTGAAAAACGAGCCCGATTATGACCAATAAATGTCCTGATTAAGGAAAAAAGAAAAAACACGAAAACGACACTCATACCAACATGAAAGAGCACAATAAAACTAAGCCTCACAAAAAGTAATAGTAAATATCACAAACAATAAAAAATGAAAACAATACATCCAAGGACTGAAAATAACAGAAGGCTAGAACGTCGTAAAAAAAAAACGAACAAGAACAACAAAACTAATAAATGACAAAGATAGCAAATCTCTTACTATTTTTCTCTTGTCACACCTTTTTTTCTTTCTACCTACCCAACACAGGCTCTACCTCCTACACACACGTACACTAACAAACTTAAAATCATTGAAATTAATTGAATCCCACTGGAAGAACTATTTTTGACAACTGTGGTCCTTAAAAGTTCACCTCAACTTTCACCCTCCAGTCGCCCCTTTTCTGAGCGCTAGAGCAATCGAGAGGAAGGTGTCGCTCCTTCATCGCCGCGTTCAAATCGCTGACTTGATTCTTAAGCGCTGAGATTTCTAGACGAAGTAGAGTCAGGTCATCGGGGGAGCCTTCCCGTGACGGAGAACTCTTTAATTCTCCGTTAAGCCTTTGATTACAGTTGAAGATGGGCACCTGCGAGAAAATACATCGGCAACAATTAAAGGTTGTAATCATATTGCCTAAAATACTAGCACTACATTCTGATCTTTAAGCGGTATAAAACTCAAATATATGACTGCAACTATCCATTAATTAGACGCAGACGCAGGTTTTTAATTCAATATTCCTTGGTAGTAATCCTATAAAGACTTTATTTAAACTGAAATTATCCCAAAGAAGTGGCTAAATACAGCTAGCATTAAGGCACGCTATTCTATCTTGACACGCTTCTCCGCTATCACAATAATAATAGCGAATTTTGTATGGCCTTCTTTAAGGTCACGGGCCCTCACAGAACGCCTCGAAAAGTCTTGAGAGAAGAGGTGGTTCTTCAAAGCACGCTTGAGGGCAGTAAGGCGGGGATGGGTGTCGTGTAGCAGCAGTTAGATCATTCCAGATTCTTGGAACAACTATTGAGAAAGCAATATCACCTACGCAACACAAACGACTACTACGAATAAGCAGCAAAAGGGCGGATCCAGAATGTATTTTCCCATAAAACAATATAGGCTCTTAGTGAAAAACTGGTAGGCTGGTGCTGCGATGCTTTAGATCTCATATGTAAGAAGAGTGAATGTGAAGGTAAATCTGGAGCAGATGGGCAGCTAACGCATATCGAAAAGCTAGGGGATTGCCCGAAACCTTCCAACCGGGTGAAAATTTTTGAACCACTTGAAAGGGTGGAAACGTGAAAGCATGTGATCTAGCGAGAAAGGAGTTATAGTTTTCAAAGTGATAATTGATGAAATTATGGATGATGATAATCTCGAAACTATTGTAATCAAAGTTGGAGCGGATACGGTGGATAACAGAGCGGATGAGGGTAAGATTCAGAGACAGAAGAGAGAGGATATGCGTATATTTGCCACGTGGGCTCTAAGAAGATAGATGATCTTCAAAGTTGTCCCGGGGTCGTGGCATAGCAATTATATATATATATATATATATATATATATATATATATATATATATATATATATATATATATATATTGAAACATTCTTCAGATGCAACTGTTTAGTGGTTTCAGCACAAAGACGGATGAGACGTGAAGGAGCTCAAGAAATACCATCACGACAAGCGCTATGCACACTATTAAAAAATTAAGAGACACTGGTAGTGTCCAAAATGGACGAAAATGGCGTGTTGGCAGAAAAGGCGTAGAACAACATAAAATTGAAGAGTTGCGTCAAAACGTCGAACGGTCGCCGCAGAAATCATTGAAAAGAAGATAAGAACAAGTGGGATTGTCAAAAAGTGCAACATACAATCTAATGAAGAAAAAACTGAAATTTAAGCCATACAAGATTCAGGTTGTGCAAAAATTAGAAGAACGATTTTGCGAAAAGAAAATCGTATGCAGAATAATTTAGACGAAAATTTGGGGAAGTTGATGTACCGCCCGTGATAATGTCTGACGAATCGCACTTTCATCTCAGATACATTAACAATCAGAACAACAGAATAGGCTCGGAGCACAATCCAGAAGCTATACACCAGAAAGAGGTTCATCCTTCAAAAAACACTGTGTGCTCTGCGATAACACTTCATAAGATCATTGAGCTGTATTTTTATGAGAATGAAAATGAAAATTCAGTCAATGTGAATGGCTAAAGATACCGACACATGCTTGAAGAATATTTTTTTACCGAACTTTCGAAGGTTTCGAAATAGACGGCAACTGTTTTTCCAGCAGGATGGTGCAAAATCACATACATCAAATGGAACAATGCAGTTATTAAGACGAAACTTCAGAAAAAAAATCATTTCTCGAAACAGTGAATTTTAGTGGCCTCCAAAATCTCCCAATCTAACACTTTTGTATGTTTTTTCATGGGGATATTTAAAGATCATGTTTACCGCAATAATTCTAGAAGTATCCAACAACTAAAAAATAATATCGCTGAAGAAATTAATATATCACTCCCGATATTAACAGACTGAATAAGAGAGAGAAACGACCAGAACCAGTTAGGTAATGTTGGAGTAAAACATGCGATCTAGAATCTAGGCTAACACCAGCCTTTCAATGACTTTAGGAAAGACAAGTGTAGAAGGAGAGGACAGTAGCTTGCCGATTCGTTTGAATCCATGCTAGGATTGAATAAACAGCAGCGTGTTTTAAATCAGAAAATACCACACCAGAAGAGATAGAGAAGACTAGGGAAGTATTTTTCATAGAGACTTGTGGATGAGCAGTTGACAGGAGAAAATGTATTTTGGGAAGAGGGGGCTGAGGTTATTTCCTCAGCAGACACTGGGGCGAAATAATAGGTTGAGCGCGAGAAATTGTGAATTACCTGGTGGCGAGGACCAGAAACAAAATGAATCACAGAACAGATGTGAACTATCTTGCCAATGAAGAAGGCAAAGAAATCCTTAGGCAATATAGGGGAAAGAAGTTAGGGTTTAAGAGACGAAGATGAGCAAAGTGCTTGAACACTGTGCCTGGATTGCGTTTTGTTTGTTATCAGCAAAGATAAAGCGGGTGGGAACTTCACAAACAGAATTCATAAGGACATGACTGAATGAATAGCCAGGCAGAGGGAGAAAAGAGCGGAATGACTCACAAAGGTGATTAGTAAATAGTGGGAGTGGTGAAGTATAACGAGAAAATAAGTGAGGCAAAATCTCTGACCATAAGTCTTCAGCAACGGATGTGAGCCGATGAGAGCAAAACTTGTATACACGAGATATGATAGGGTTTGGTGTAAGATGAATAGGGAAACAAAACTGGATGAAGAAGTAGTGAGAAATTAAGGTGAAGGGAATTGGTTATAGAGATGCTATGATTTACTATGGAAGAAACAACAATGCCAAATATATTTCCATGCGGTGCGGGTTGAGATGGGACTTAATTAAGAGTGAGCGAAGTTTCAAAATATCGAAAAGCCAGAGATATTATGGTAGGATGTTAAAGCCGCCCAGGATAAGCAAGGTTGCGAGAGAGTAGAGAAAATCAGGTTGAAAACATCACACAGTCATCAAAGAAGCTATCAGAGGGGTGACCACGAGGCCAAAAGATAATTGCATTTTTGAGAGTGAGCTTCTGAGGTAAGGAGCCAAGTAGAATTTACAGCAAAACAAAGACTACATCAATCTAAGATAACTTCGCAATGCAAACTCAAAGTTTAGAGCATTACTTAGGTGGCAAACTAGTAAATGACCAGCGTCCAAAAACTAAGACCGCAGCAAAACACGATTAGCACACAAACGAAAACACAAACCATTGTTATTCAAAAACCAATTCGATGATAGACACTACACAAGGACTAAAGTCCTGGCAGAGTACATAATAACTCACGATACACAAGAACAATAAAAGATTAGCTAAAAGGACACAGTAAACTAGAATTTATTTGAAAAGATGGCGAAAATAATTGGTCAAGCAGAGGCCCGAAGTTTGACATAATCGTTTAGAGCTTTGTTTCGGAGATTTTCGCAAATTAGCGATATCAAACTTGTTATGCAGTTTTTACTCTTAGGTAATCAAACCATTTTAGCTTCATCTAACCTGATTAATTTCTTTATAAAGGCCATTTCAAAGATTTCCTGCGCCATTTGTTGTTGTATTTTGCTTCAGAAATTGCATATCAACAATAGCTTTACTCCCGTAATTACAGACAGAAATAGTCAAGTATAAATATAATAAATATAAATCTCTCTCTCTCTCTCTCTCTCTCTCTCTCTCTCTCTCTCTCTCTCTCTCTCTCTCTCTCTCTCTCTCTCTCTCTCTCTCTCTCTCTCTCTCTCTCTCTCTCTCTCTCTCTCTCTCTCTCTCTCTCTCTCTCTCTCTCTCTCTCTCTCTCTCTCTCTCTCTCTCTCTCTCTCTCACTCTCTCTGTGTGTATATATATATATATATAGTCTTAGTGAGTGATGCCATAACCTGTTCGTTTGCAGCTAAGCGAATGAAGGTGCATCTCTGAGAGGCAGGCCCCAAGCACCCTTACATGGAATGGCCAGACTATATATATATATATATATATATATATATATATATATATAAGTAGGTACTTTGGGGGCTTTGGGCTGAAGTTGGTTGAAGACCGTTAGTGAATGGGGAAATTGTTATGAGTCCAGTGGGGATGGTTTATTATTAACTTTGCGGGGTTCTTTTTAATACAAATATTTCAAAGTGCAAGTTGGCTAAAGATTGCAGGTAGCTGGTACGCGTTTGGGTTGCAAAAGAAAGACATTGACGAAAATATATCTTTACTAGCAACAAAATAATATTTAAATATACACAAATATTGGATTTAAAGGGAATTGTGGCACAGACGGAGTTAAATGTCTACGCGAGATACAGGTGGGTTAATTAGGGGATTAAGGAGGTCGGATTCAGGTCGGTAATTTAAAGGGGGTTTTAAACCGGAGCGTACACACAAAGAATGAATCGATTGGGTAAGCCAGATTCTAGATCAATCTACAGACGGCAACGGTTACAATTGCTTACGTGCTCGTTGCAGGAAAGGGGCCAGTTGGGATTCAATGACAGCAAAGGGGGAAGTCCGGTTACCTCTCGCTTCAGATAAGGTAGCACTCTTAGATGGCCTTTGGAGATGGGAATCCTCGTCAGATACTCGACGATTGACGATGGCAGAGTTCATGGATGTCGATTTAGCCTTCCCTCTCGAATCGAAATCATCGATGTCTCCGATCGCGGAGAGAGGTGGGGGCGAGCGTTCTTCAGCTCGTTCGCGCTGGTAGGTGGGAAGTCTGTTAGTTCTGCTTACTAACTGAGTCGAAAGATTATATAGACGCCCAGTGAGGTGGCTCTCGGTGACTTCGCGGCCGTCTCCACAAACATGTGCAATTTAGTTGAAAATTGGGTGACTCCTTCGTTAGCGTGGAATACTCGCCGAACTTCGGGCTTATGAGGGAAGGCAGGAATGTTTGCTGAAATGCGGCCATGGGAGACGATGAAATCGGTTCCTAAGCAAATACAGCTGGGGTGTGATAACGGCTTAGTCTGCACCCTCACACTGTTTCAGCCGTGCTTTCAAAGCTCCATGTAGTGATCTCAGGACCACGTTGGTACAGAAGGGCACGTGGGCGCCCTTTGACCTTATTCTGCTACATCCCTCCTATCCAAAAATATGGCGTTTTCGGAGTTGGGAAAGAAAAGTCACATCCCCTAAGACGAATTTCTTGGGGAAGCGGAGTCTTACACGCGAGTGGTCAACGGGGTATGAGGAAAAAATGGAATTCCTGACCTGAAGTCGAGCAGGTATACAAGCTAATTCTATCCGACTGCGTGTACATATGAACGGAAAAGGAAATTAATTATTGCCGATCATAAGAGAATTAAGGGGGACATAATTAAAAAAAAAAAAAAATAATATTTATGCACTAAGCTATACAAAGCAAAAGAAAGAAAAAAAGAGAATGAAATAGATATTCAATGATACATTTTACATAAATGACAGAAGGATTACGGTGGTACATATACACATATATGGGTGTTGGACAAGGATTCTAAATACTAATTTTATATATACAAGGGCGATGTGTGTCCTCGACGTACACATCAAGAAAAACAAATATATAAACAGAAATAATTGAATATAAAGCTCATCTCTAGCTGGCAGTTATAATAAATAAAGGATGGACAATTGGCTATGGAGCAATTAAAATTAAAATTTAGCTGAGATCGTCACCCAATGGATTACGGCTAAGGGTATCGGCGATACAATTTATCGACCCTTTTATATACATTATCCTAAATTGGAATTCCGGCAAACATGAGCTCCATCTCATTACTCGGCCATTATGATGTTTAATATTACGGAGGTATGCTAGCAGGCAGTGATCCGTTTCTATAACAAATTCTCTCGGCCTACCAAGTACATCATAAACTTCTGCACACTCCAAATAATAGCTTAAGCTTCCTTTTCTATCCCTGCATAATTCCTCTCACGTGGGAGCAATTTGCGGCTCGCGTGGAACACAGGGTGACTCTCACCCTCGTCTCTGTACTGAAGAAGGACACGACCAATGCTCACGTTACTCACATCCGTTCAGATTCCGAAGAGCCAACTGGGGTCAGGTAACCTGAGGACTGGGGCAGATACCAATTTACCCTTTAGTTGATGGAAATGAGCAGTAGCCCTCGAATTCCATATGATACGGTCTGGGGACTTCTTTTTTACTAGTTCACACAACCGGATGGCCGAAGACGCGAAATTACGGACGAACCTCCCATAAAATAAGGCAGACCCTATGAAAGAACGGAGCTGTTTCTTCGTACCCGAAGAGGGAGCATATCAGCTATTACCCGGACCTTGTCTTCTTGGGGCTTAAGTTGATCGTTTGCAATGTGAAAACCTAAATGTTGGATCAAAGCATAGGCGAGGTGGCACTTACCGGGGCCTATCGTAAGGCCGTGCTCTCGCAAATGGCTTATAAGCGCCTGAAATGAGGCCAAGTGCTGGTCCCAGTCACAAGTGGTAACGTAATTGTTGTCAAAATAAAAGGTGACATTATCCAGTCCGTCCAAAACTCTGTGCATTATCCGATTACAATTGCTGCAGGCCTTTATTAAGCCGAGAAGAAGTCGGCAGAACTGCATAAGACCTTTTTCGGTATTTTAGGAAGCAATCTCGGCACACTTTTCTGATCTTCGTCGAAGATCCAGAACATACGCGTAGGAAGATTGAATTTCCCTGTCTAACTTGGCGTTAGAGAATAACTCCTTGGGAATGCTAATGGGACCTCGCGCGTTACATTCGTAAATTAGTTCAAATAGAGCAAATCCAAGCGTACGATCTGGATTCTCCCTGAATGCAAATAGTGCCACGGGTAAGAAGCGATGCCACTCACGGGGCTATTCAGCACACAGCTTCTTTAATATTGACTTCAAGGTTGCATTAAATTTCTCGCAAACTCCATTTGCGCAGGGGTGAAAGGGGGTGGTAAAGATCGGTTTTACCATCAAAAGTTTCCCGATATATTCCATCAATTAAGAAGTAAATTGCAGACCTCGGTTGGACAATACTTCCTTTGGTATGCCTACCCAAGAGAAGATGGAAATTAAGGCTTCGGCACACGTAACACTGTCGATTCTCTTTAAAGGTACAAATTCGGGGAAACGCGTAGCACGGTTCACAGGAGTAAGGAGCTAACTATGCTTTTCTCTGGAAGAGGGACTAATGGGGCAGAGTAGGTCTATGGCCACTCGGGAGAAGGGTTCCGATATGATTGGTCCCTTCTGAAAGGGGGCCGGTTTAACACGCCCTTTTGCCGTGTTTTTCTGGCAGATGTCACATGATTGGCAGTATTCATAAATGTCAACTGCAGCACCAGGCCAGTAGAAATACTGGAAAATCCTCTAAACAGTCATTTTGTGGCTAAGGTGGCCAGAAAACACACAATTGTGGACCTTTTTTAGGACCTGGGAGCTTCGGGGTTGACGCCATCCGAGCAAGCGCGATCTAGCAAGCCTTCTTTCACGATATAATAGGCTGCCTTTTTACCGCGGACCAAATCCTCATCGAGGCTTCGAGAATTTTCCTACAAGGGAAGGAGATTTGGACACTCCTTCTGTTTTGGGGCAAATTCTTGGCTCATAACGCAGCTGAAATCTGAATCTAAGGGACTTTCAAGGACAGCGGGCGTCTGGGATTCCTTCTCTGCCTGGGCTCTCGTGATAACGGGCTGAGCCACAGGGTTAGATACGACTTGGGGTCACTGTCCTACCACGGAGTTGGGAATTTTGGGGACAATTTGGGCGCGTGTGGCCTTTGACACCTCACGCAAAACATACAATTGGCCTAAGGGAAAAAGTTGAGGCCAGGGGATTAGATATGAGGGGCTTGCCATCACGGGGTTCTGATGGAGGGAAACTTCTGGGCTTAAAGGGGCCCGTAACTCTCGCGAATTTTGGGTTGTTCTTAGGAGGTAACCGTGAGTTATTAATTTTTCTTGGGGGATGAAGTGGGAGGCTTTTTATTTTTCTTCGGGTATAGATTGTGACTCGCCGCATAGATATCTGCTTCCTCTATGCACTCTTTGAAGGAGTTGCACCGACGATCCTTCACAAAGGAGCGGATCTCTGGTGATAGCGACGGCAGCAACTGATCCCATAGAACAAAATCTACTAGGAACTCATGATCGTGTGGGTCTTTCGATGCCTCTAACCAAAAAGTGAAATAAAGGGTAAAGAGTATATCCTAAATGACGAAAGGTCATATTTGGTTGAATGCGGGTGGGGCGAAATTTGGCGGGGTGGAAGTTTTGCGTCATATTATACGCCGCGAGAAGTTCAGATGTGAGGTGGAATAATCCACCGTAGCTTCTGAGGAAAGGGATACACATAGGTCTCGGAGCTGCGAGCTAAGGAGGGCAAGAAGTTTAGCGACACCGTCAGTCTCGATGTCTCAATGATTAAATACAAAAAAATTCTCGAAGGGAGTGAGAAAAGATCCAAAGTCCTCTCCTTCTTTGAACGTGGGGAGATTGACGGGGGTGGATTGAGGGGATTCTGTGCGGGAACTTACAGAATGGGCTTCGACCTGATCGCGATTTAATTCTAATTCATACCTGTATTGGCGAAATCTCTCGCGCTCTTCGCTCTCTTTATCTCTAATCTTCTTTTGTTCAGCTAATTCGTTAATCTCTTTTTCTTCACGTTCAGCTCTTTCTCTAATCTCTTTTTGTTCAGATCTTGATTTTCTCTCTTCTTCCTGTATATATGTGACAAGGTCTTTGCTACTTAAACCAAGGGATTCTCCGTGGAGTTTAAATCTCTCGAACGACGACATTTTGTTCGTAACATAGGGCGTACTTTTTCCGAAAGAAAGGGTTTAATGGATCTTCGGCACGGGACGGGGAATGGTTGTGTCACAAATTACTGACTCACGGTGAAATATGCTTGTTTAAACGCGGAAGCTTTGCTATCCAAAGACCCACATTAATATAATACACGATTAAACAAATAAATAAATAATGGAGTCTTCGTAAGATGAGAAGGGCTCAGACTCTACTAATTCTTAGTGGATTAAAGTGACCGTGGGAGAAGTTCTGTCTCCTAACAAAGTTTTCCTATTAAAGGTTCTCGGTCCAAACACACAAACAAACACTAAGCGATTTATAAATATAGCAGTGTTTTGTCTTTGCAACTCAAATGGTAATCAGCTTTGAAAATTACAATAAAGTTAAAGGGATGCCTTTAAAAAATCTCTCCCAAGACCTTTTAAAGACCCTGACATACCTGATCACCAGATTTTATAATAGAAATATATATATATATATATATATATATATATATATATATATATATATATATATATATGTGTGTGTGTGTGTGTGTGAGAATGGATGGGGAGAAAGAAAAGTCTAGACACTACACAAAGCTCTTTATTGACGTTTCACCTCTTGGCTTCCTCAGAGGCGAAACGTCAATAAAGAGCTCTGTGTAGTGTCTAGACTTTTCTTTCTCCACATCCATTCTCACCTATACGTCGAGTCTTTCATGCATATATATATATATATATATATATATATATATATATATATATATATATGTTGAAAACCGTTAGTGAATGTAGAAATTGTTATGAGTCCAGTGGGGATGGTTCATTATTAACTTTGCGGGGTCCTTTTTAAAACAAATATTTCAGGTTGCAAGTTGGCCGAAGATTAACAGGTATTCTTTACGCGTTGGGATTGCAAAATAAAGACATTGACGAAAATATATCTTTACTAGCAACAAAATAATATTTTATATACACAAATAATGGATTTAAAGGAAAGGGTCACATAGACAGAGTTAAATGTCTACGCAAGATACAGGTGGGTTAATTAGGGGATTAAGGAGGTCGGATTCAGGTCAGTGATATAAAGGGGAGTTTTAAACCGGGGCGCACACACAAAGAATGGATCGATTGGGTAAGCCAGATTCTAGATCAATCTGCAGGCGGCAACGGTTACAATTGCTTACGTGCTCGTTTCAGGAAAGGGGCCAGTTGAGATTCGATGACTGCGAAGGTGGAAGTCAGTTTACCTCTCGCTTCAGATTAGGGAGCACTTCTAGATGGCCTTCTGAGATGGGAATACTCGGCAGATACTCGCCGATTGGCGATGGCAGAGTTCACGGATATCGATTTAGCCTCCGTTCTCGAATCGAAATCGTCGATGTCTTCGATCGCGGGGCGAGGCGAGCGTCCTTCAGATCGTTCGTGATGGTAGGTGGGAAGTCTATTAGTGCTGCTTACTAACTGAGCCGAATGATTATATAGACGCCCTGTGAGGTGGTTTTTGGTGGTTTGGCGGCCATCCCTACACACACGTGCGATTTGGGCGAAAAGTGGGTGACTCTTTCGTGGGGGGAAAGGGTTGTTATAACGTTGGCGTGGAATGTTCGACGAACTTTGAGCTTATGATAGAAGGCAGGAATACTGGGTGAAAGGCGGCCATGGGAGACGATGAATTCGGTCCCTAAGCAAATACAGCTGGGGTGTGATAACGACATAGGCTGCACCCTCACCCTGGTTTAGCCGTGCTTTCAAATCTCCATGTGGCTACAGAAGCGCACGTGGTCGCCCTTCGACCTTATTCTGCTACACAGCCATATATTTCAACCAATCCAATATGTAAATTCTACCCCTAGACACCTGCACTATATTCATATCTCTCTTAGTGTATCTATGCTTCTATGGGTTCACGCACATTAATCAAAACACAAACATATTTATCTTACTCGCCTGCACTCTTGTCTCATCTTTCTTCATTTATTGCCTAATGTCAATTTACTATGTCTGTGGCAATCTCATCCTGAATTAATTATGAAATAACCTTTGCAAGCACTGCAGCCTTTGAAGTCTTATCACTAAAACAACCGTCAGTTTGAGATCAAGAATTACCACTGCAACATTGTCGAAATGATTATCACAAAATTAGGCATGAAATCTCTTTGTATCCAGGCTCCTTCCGAATTCTATTTCGACATACGCAACACAGCCCGAAAAACCAAGAGTGGAATTTTTACTTCTTCCCAAATCAGAGGAATTATAGGGCAAAATGTTAAGTGCGAGAAGTTTTCCACGTCCACCTTCATTCAATCTCAAAAGACTGCTACTCTATGACTAGGTTTCCAAGATGCCCCCTATACCCTATCAAAATTTCCACTAGGTAATACACCAGACTACATTATACCAATTTATAAATACGATTTATGTAAAAAGAAATTCTGAAATACGAAGGAAATAAGTAAGCATGCGTAAAGAGGAAAAAAATATGGAAATAAATAAATAAATATAAAGAAGGTGAGAAAGTGATTTGGTAAGAAATACCCAACAAAAAAAAACCGTGGATTGGAAGAATATGATTTACCTCCGCTACTCACCTGAAATGTAAGTAAGAAGTAAAATCCCACTTCAATTCTTCTCATTTTTAGGGTTTAGTGGATTATTTCGTAAAATAGATGAACAGAGTAAATTTTGTGGCAATTTTGGTGCCCTCAACTTCAAGCTAGATTAGCTACGCTAAGAGACATTTTAATGTTTTAATCAAAATTTATTAACTAGTTTAACTTATCTGCAATCAAAGTTCGTATCTGGTTTGTAATACGTACAAATTAGGTTGTTTTTTTTTAAATATAAATAAGGGCGAAAAGATGCTACCAGAAATTACTTGACCAGGTTTATTAAAAAAGTGATAAATTTAGGGAAAGTGAATGTGTTTGGAATTTACTTGACATGAGTAGCCAAAAGGGGTCTCCTTGGAGTACAAGAGACCCATATGGCACTCCACACTTTCCCTTGACCATGTCCGGGTTCACAAGAAAGGTGCATAATAATACATAGGCAGAAATAAAATTCGATTTAAATGAGAAAAATCTCTCAATTTCATTTGTTACAAGAGGTGTAGAGGAGAGTAGTATAGTGGGAGACCGTCGCCCCCTGAGAATATCCTGAATCTGAGAGAAGGAAGATTTAGGTCAGGAATTGACTCCCAATCCACGATCTTCAAGGCAATAGCGAGGATTCGGCCTGACATTTTCCCCTTCATTTACCTCCAAGATAATTCATCACCTCGGGATTTCTCACCCAGGCATCAGAGCACCTGTTCTCCTGTAGACGTTTGCTGCATCCTCTCATCATCCCCACTCCCGGATTTTCTCCGACTCAGTTCATAAGGGGAGGATCACCTCGTCGGTCTTAAACCTTTCCTGTGAAGGGTCCTGCAATTATAAGTGGCCCAGCTTCGGGATACTTCTCTACATTTCATATCCCACACTTTTCCCAAAGTAGTCTTCCTTTCACATTTTTCACATAGTCCCTTCCACCCATTTTCACTCCTTCCATCTTCTCCGCTTTCTTTACATATCTCTACAAACATTCTTGGCGGAGATGACCTCGTTGATCTTCGTTTAAATTCTTCTTTCGTTTTTTAATCCATATATTTCATCATGTCATCATGCTTATACACACTTACTCACAAATCTTAACAAATATAATGTGAAAACGACAGTTATTCATTTCCTCTTAATTAAATTCCAATCGTTGAAGTACAGGGGAATTTCTACGAAAAAGACGCCCTTTATCTGTGGAGGAAGTTTGCCTCTCAGATTTATTACAGCAGATGAATTAAGAGAGGCATAGAATAATCAATAAGAAGATGCAATTTGCGGAGGTGTTTTCTGGGGGTATAAAACAATATATAATTCTTTACTTACGTTTCGGAAGTGACTGGCTTCCATCATAAATCCAAGTAAATAATTATATACTGTTTTATACTAAAAATAAATGGTAAACTGCCTCTTCCTACTAATTTAAAAGTTCGATACTAAGTTTAAATATTTATAGAATAATCAACCTGGTTACTTACGTGATACTAGGGGTGTGACTAGGGATCTCTTTGTATTCAGTAACTCAAATGACGTCAGGTTTGCTCACAGGAAGGTGACAAGTGCAGTCAAAACACTTCTCTATGGGTCGGTATCGTGTTTTAGTACGATTATTAATGTATGGCAACTATATATTTCACCATTCTTTCCCTTTATTCAAGAAACGCGAAAACCGAGGAAGTCATCTCGGCTGGAGCATTTTTAATAAGAGCTCCCTTAATAAAGCGGAGAAGAAAGAGAAGAGGAAAGAGGTAGAAGGCACATAGACTGAGTATTCAAAAGAGCCTTCTTGGGGCACCGTTAACAAAGACAGGGCGCAACTCTTATGTGGTAGATCTCCTCGCGGGGCAGAATTCATTCATTTAAATAGCTACTCTCCGTAACTACCAGTGAGCGACCATTAGCAAGAAAACAAATGTCCGTTGCCATGGCAACAGAAAGCGACACTTTCTAGGGTGTGAGAGGGCTTAAATGTAAGCAGATATCTATGAAAAGATAGTCGAATCAATTTTCAACGAGGATGAATCGAAGAACAACAACTAGAGAAACCAAATTCGATTACTATACATACAATAACGTCACTCCACCATCACTCCCGAGTCCCTAATCGGTATATTCCCGACACCAATACCACATCTACCAAAAATCTGGTTGGTTCAATGGCCGTTTTATGATCACCGATATTAACAGGTTCTCTCACACTTACTTCTACCCTCAAGTTCAGCCTTGCCATCAACTCTAAAACGCACGAAAAAAAAAAGCCAGCAGTCGCTATTAGTCAATAGACTAACTTCTTCTTCCCGCTGCTTTTAGACCAGGACCACTCAATAACACCATATGAATAGTGTCCATCAGTGGTAGAAACTGAGAGGCGAATAATGGAGGCGAAAAGAGCTCGGATCCAATCGTGTCTTCCCCTGTCCGCAATCGGCCACAAAGTAAACACTGGCTAAATTCTCCAAATAACTGACGCAGATAAGCCAACGAAGCTTACCGAGGACGCTAAGAGAATCTGCACCCCTTCTCTTAGGATCCTAAGTAAATATACACTTGATATAGCATAGGAAGCATTTCATAAAGAAAATACGTTCACAACAATCCCATATATACACATTAATCGGATTGTCCATTGTTTAAGTTATAAAATGAAGGGAGGGACGAAAGAAAAATGAAACAAGTAGGGAAAGGGACGTTTTGTTCCATTCCCTTAAAGTCATTAAAGTCTAATAAAGTTAAAATCAGCAGAAAAAGAGTGTTTTTTTAGAGACGAAAAGTGGAGGCAAGCCAACAGGGAGTTCCGCGCCCGATTCCCTTATAAAATGGTGGGGGAAAGGGGCAGAAAAACCGGGCGATAAGCCTTGCTTAATATGATGCTAAAGGTTGAAACTCAGGGTCTAAATTTCTCCAATGCATACACATAATCTACATAAATAAACCGTGTACAGAGATATAACTAAATATGGACGCATATACATGGACATATATATAATCGCATTAACTTACCAAATGACATGGTGGAACGTTAGTGTTCTTAAATGGTAAAATATATATATATATATATATATATATATATATATATATATATATATATATATATATATATATATATATATATATATACATATAACTATGATATATGTATATATGTATTAATTGTATATCCTATATTTTACCATGTAGAACACCAACGTTCCACCATGTCATCTGCTAAGTAGTAAATAATTTTGAATACGAATAACCTTGAACAAGTGAACGGCCTAGATGAAACATTCAAGGACATCTCCTGTTGGAATTTCACCCACGAAACGGAAAATGAAAGTCTCTTCCCTTCCTTGATATCCTCATAAGTGCCCTGGAGTTCAAATTTGTGACTCAAGTATACGTTAAGGCTGCGAACTTGGGCTTCTGCTTAAACGGTTCTTCTGAGTGTCCTGAACGCTACAATAGAACAGTCATCAATGCTTTAGTTAACAGGGCAATTTCCCATTCATCCTCGTGGACGCATATATGTCTCCACATCCTTCCTTTACCTCGGGTTTCCCGAGTTTTCGTTAACAATGGCTATCCACAAGAATCCATCGACGCCACCATGAAAGAGAAAATGAATTTGGCTGCTGGTCCTGGCGTCAGGTCTACTCCGAAGAAGAATAATATCTACCTTTATTACAAAGCCAATATGAAAACCGGCTATCATGAAAACAAAAAGGCTCTCAAAGCCATTCTCCACGTAATTTCACACCAACCTACCCTAATACGGATATAAATTTGATTATATACTACAAGACCAAGAAAACAAGTAGTTGCATCATGACAACTGTCTCCCTCCGACGAGCGAACTATAAAAGACTAACGTTGTGTACGAATATTCGTTCAAAGTCGGTGACTGTGAACACCTCAACTCAAAGTACATCGGCGTAACCTCCACAACCCTGTCATACGACTTACAGCTCACCTTCAAGATGGCCAATTAAAAAACACGCCCACTCTCATGGCACTACCCTAACCCGTGAAAAGTTAAATAAGGACACCTCCATCATCCTGAGATTCCAAAACCGCAGAAGATTGCGGATAGCTGAAGCCGTCATTATTTAAATGAAGAAAGCGGCAATTAACGTGCAAATTCAGCCGGAAACCATACTCCCGACATCTCGGTGTCCCCGAGTTGACCGACGTTAAAAGAAGCGCGTTTCAAAAATCATTTTCCATTGCCTCCTTTGCCAGAGAACTAGATCGGAGTGACAGACGAACGATGTAAGTGAGAAGTAAGTGTGGGTGGGGGTAAAGGAAGGATGTGGAGACATATAGCTGACAATAGATAACTGGTAAAAAGAGAAAGAAGCGTGGTAGGGTGCAAAGAGTTGCTAAGTGCCTGGTGATCAGGCAAAATAGTACCTCTAGGAAAAGAGGTACTATTATACCCGCCAACCCCTATCAACGGTGAAAAAGGACCGAAAAATTGGAACTCCAGAGAATACAAAATAAAGCTATCTACCTAATCACCAGCACCCGTAGGAGAGAGAGGAGGGGACTACATGATATGCACCAAGAAGCAGGATTAGATAGGCGATCTAACTCCGATATTTGCAAAGCACACAAACACCAGAGCTGGAGTCCCCTTTAACACTCAATTTTCCAGCGGCAGACAACAGCTGAGAATCGAGGAGGTTCCCATGTTTACTTAAGTAGAAATTCAAAAAGAGAGAATGAAAAAGCATAACGATAAAGATATTTACCCGACTATATACAAACACAACCAACGAAGTAACCAACTAAGACACCAGATTGATACCCAAATAAGACAACTGAATTTAAACAACTGAAATAGGAAGAAATAACCGACTAAGAAGACAACATAGATCAAAAGTGTAAACAGAAAAAATACAAACAAAATGAACTAAAAATGTTAAGTGAACTATATTAAAAAGTTTAGCAAAAATGATAGTGAACTGGAAGTTAACAGTAAAACAGAAATAAAACGAACATAGTAAACTAAAAGTGTAATAAGTGAACTATAGTATTAAAAAGTTAAACAAACATGATAGTGAAGTGAAAGTTAATAGTAAAACAAGTGAACAAAGTGAAAATAAATTAAAATAGCGAAAAAAGTGATAACAACAAAAGAAAATAAAACAAAGTAAGTAGAGTAAAAACAAGTAACATAACAATACACAAACAAAGCGTCATGATGAATAATTCCATTTCTGTTCATTCCATGAAGATGACCTAACACGGTCGAAAGACGTCTAGGAATATAGAATGTCATTCACGGATGTCTTTTCTCGCCTCGAAGACCCCGTTAAAACACTTGTAAGAAATATTACGAAAATACAAGTTAAAATTAATAACGCTGCCACAGCTGTGGACTTCGATAGTACATGCATACAACATAGTGTTTTACTTAATTATATATATATATATATATATATATATATATATATATATATATATGAAAAAACTCACAAAGTGGCACGTGAGGAAAGCAATAATATGAAAATTAACCCACAGGAAAGTGAAAAGACGAATCCAAGCACTTTCGAACTATACTTGGTTGCAAATATAGTTCAAAAGTGCTTAGATTCATCTTTTCATTTTCCTGTGGGCTACTTTTCATATATATATATATATATATATATATATATATATATATATATATATATATATATATATATATATATATATATATCCAGCAAATTGCAAGAAACAGAAAAACAGGATAAATCTTCGGAAAAAGTGATTTTCGAATAGGAAACGTTTTCCGAAGACAAATTATCCTGTTTTTCTGTTTCTTGCGGTTTGCTGGATTCATTTCATCATTCTTTTGCGCTCTTAAAGATATATATATGTATATATATATATATATATATATATATATATATATATATATATATATATATATATATATATATATATATATATGAGGAATTAAACCACATTCTCCGAAGACAATTTAATTCAGAACAGTTTCGGTGTATCTCACACCCTTTTTCAACTGACACTGGATGGAAAATATTTGAAAATGCTTACATACATAACACAGTCAGGTCGTGAAAGATCCCTTCTTTTTTCCCCAATCCCCTACTTGTGGCTAACTGGGGGGGGAGGGTAAGCCTAAACATATTGTTGGGCTGACATTTTACTATTTTGTTTATTTGCTTTCTTATTACACGATTAAAAGAAAATTGACCCTCAGATAGATTTAAATTAGGAACTGACGATATCAAGCTCGATTCTACGATTCTTCTCCTAACATAATTAGCCGATTTAAATACCATTTTACTCCCATTGAAATCGATCGAATGATTCAAGTCTCTAACGTGACAAAATATTCCACTGCTTTGACTGCCCACTATAATATCTCTTGTGTGTTCATACAATCTCTTGTCTAGATTTCTCCCCGTTTTCCCTATATAAACTTTGTGGCAATCGTTGCATGGTATTGCATATACTCCTATGTTATGATGTTCTTTGGGTTTCCTGGCCATCATCAATTGGTTTAAGGAATTATCATATTTAAAGGCTAGATTAATACCCGCTTTTCCAAATATGTCCTTTAAACTATTTAATTTATTATTAAATGGCAATGTTATACATTTGTTGAAGTCATTTTTGCGGGAAGGCTTATTGCCATAGAATGTTTTCCTAGCTGCAAAATGGGCAGACTATATGAACCAATCGGGGTAATACAAATTAGAAAAAATGGTCCTGATAATGACAATTTCTTTATATAAATAGGAAGGATGGCATATTTTATATGCTCTAAGGAAAAGGTTAGAAATTACCGATTTTTTAACAGTATTATCGTGAAACGAAAAATAATGTATATAGGCATTCGAGTGGGTTGGTTTTCTATTTAAAGTCAAGTTTTAATTCATGGTGATCTTTATTAATGAGGACATCTAAAAAGGGTAATCTATTATCATATTCCCATTCATATTTAAATTTGATGGAGACATGCAAATTATTCAAATTATTAAAAAAGTTAGCAAAATCATGGCCATTAGGCCATACAGAAAATACATCGTCAATGTACCTTAACCATATAAAGTTAGGGGAAGAAATTGTGGGAAGGAGTTCAGTCTCAAAATATTCCATGAAAAGACATGCCAATATCGGAGATAAACTATTTCCCATGCTAAGGCCAAATATTTGTCTATAAAACTCATTATTTACTCGAAACACATTGTCAGAGAGACATAATTCAACTAGATCGATAAATTTGCTCGTAGAAATGGGAAGATCCAAATTAAGTCTAGGCATGATTTCCCGCAGAAGGCCGATGGTTTGGTCAACCGGAACTTTAGTAAACAAAGAGTTTACATCAAAGCTCACAAGTTTTCCATCCGGTAATTGTAGATGGTTGAGGCGGTCAACGAAATCTTGAGTGTTCATGATGTGTGCAGATGAGATTCTTCCAACTGCTGGAGAGAAATGCTTGGCGAGCCATTTGGAGAGCTTATTAGTGGGAGAATTAATATTGGAAATGATTGGTTAGGCTACGTCTCTTAACAGCGTAGACTATTAGGCTTTTGCTTAGGCTACGTCTTGAAGTTGAGTAATAAGTCATTGCAGTTTATCTAAAAGTTGTGTTAATTTAATCTTTGTTCTATACCCTCAAAATGGAATGTCAAGTTGAAAGAAAGGCGCATTTTCGACACTTGTTGTTATTCATTTTCAATCGAGACGGGAACAATGCAAACGCAGCCAAAGCTCGTCGCGATATTTGTGCTGTGTACGGAGAAAATGCTTTGTCAGAAAAAAACGGTCATTTCAATCTTAATGACGAAGAACTTTCTGGTTATCCCATTAAGTTAGATAAAGATCGATTGAACGACCTTCTTCAAGAAAATCCTCGTCAATTGCCTAGAGAATTGGCTGTACAATTTGCGTGTGATCAGAAAACTGTAGTGAATCATCTTCACTCGATGGGGAAAGTTTAAAAACTCAGTGCATGGGTTCCGCATGCTTTGAGCGAAAGCAACAAACTTCAACGCTCCACGATTGCCGAAGGTTTGCTTGCTCATTACAAGGCTACTCGTGGATATAAGGACCCAATAAAAAAACACTTTCGTGATTAAAGCAAGGACTTCATCCAAGAAAGACGATGCTGTGCGTGTGGTGGGATTGTAAAGGCATCCTTCTTTATGAGCTCCTTGTGAACAACGAGATTGTCAATGCAGAACTCTACGTTCAATAGATGTATCGACTCTCTGAAGCTATTCGTGAAAAGCGCCCTCATCGACGTTATGGAGTCCTTCTGCAACACGACAATGCTCGTCCTCACATTGCCAATATGACAAAAGACGCCATCCAAACTCTTAATTGGGAAATCCTCTGCCTCCTCCATATTCACCAGACTTGGCTCCATCGGATTTCCATCTGTTCCGATCGCTCTCCAACAATTTGCGCGGCGTTTCGTTCAATACTGATGTGGAATTAAGAACCTAGTTTGAAGAATTCTTTGAGTCAAAATCCAGAGATATTTACTGCAGAAAAATCGAAAAACTAGTTGAACGTTGGGAAGAAGTCGTAAATAACAACGGAGAATACATTATTGATTAAATTGCATATTGTTATCAATTACAAAGGAAGTTTTTCTAAAATTGTTAATGGTAATGAATAAATTTGATAAAACCGCAAGAACTTATTCCTCAACCAAACAAATCAGCACAAATTTCATTAAAAATATTAACTGTGCGCATCAAGTGAGAGTATTCATTAATAAAATGGGTTTTTGGTTTTTAAAATTTATATTTCACCTTCAAATTAATATACAAACACTGAAAAAATGCATCGTTTGATTATTTCTATTAATTTTCTTATGCTAAAAAAAAGTAGTCTCAAAACTTTGGGCCATGACTGTATATAGCCGAAATGCAAAATTTGTTGAATCAACAAATTTTGCATTTTGGGTGCTTCACTCCAACCTCATTGACACAATACACAACATCTGCCATTTTACCAGATTGAAAGAAAAACAAACGAATGCAATTAAGGTGGAGGTGGGTCTAAAATACCCCTTTCGAGGGCATCTCAATTCCTCACTTCTCTTTATGGAACGAAACGACCTTTTCAGGGAGTCATTGACGACGAAAACTAAAATGAAGAAAATAATAAATTTAAGTTTAATTAAACCAAATGACATTTATCTTCAATTTAACTTGTTTCATTGTGTGTGAAAATAAGGTATGCAGTGCCCTCACGGGTGGGTGAAGACTATCCAGTATAGTGCGATGATAAAAGTTGAGGTTAAAATAACCGATTGATACAGTTCTTTTATAGAGATGTTAGATTGGTCTAATGGAAACAAGGGGGACCGTTACAGTGTGAAGGTTGGTACTCATTGCTATGGTAACCGCTTAATGATGCGTGGTGAAGTAAATTGCCCTGATGTGCCCTTACCACATAAGGGCTTAAAATTAAATGAATGTGCTACTTCTCTCTCTTCTTTATCGCTGTAAGTTATTTTATGGTTTGTTAGTCCCATATTTCTCCCCCTTGGGTGGGTATGGATTGATATGGATAAGATTGGGGGAAAACCAACAGAGCAAGTAATAAAGCAAATAAAAAGCCATGAATTGATAAAAGAGTAAGGGTCGAAAATGATTGTCATAGCAACACTCTTCCCTCTAAGGACAACAAGTACTGATGATATGGATCAGAAGCTACCTGTGTTATTCTGATTTGGATGCCTCCTCCCCTTATGTGTGGCCCTGGTTCGGTATGAAAAGTGAATTAATGAGGGAGAAACGAAGGCAGGGATCAATCATCGAGGCTCCCTTTCCCAAAGAAAAGATCAATTTCACTCCCCTCTTCCTTCATCTGTTCTTAGCAAATATAATCAAATCGCCCCCCCCCCCCACTTAATTGTATCCTTTTCCGCCCGAAGTATCTCTCTTATTCTTAAGAAAGGGGAGATTTCGAAACCAGAGGAGGGGCTTAACGCACCACGTTCACATCCCTTCAATAGCCTCTTACGTTCTACAAGCCCTTAGTGAGATCATGCGCCGCGAGGAACGAAGGAATAAAAGGGCTTTTGCCCGAACCTGACTTTAATACGGTCTGTTTTCATAACTTCAGGAGTATAAATCTGACGCTTATTTTTGTTCTAATCATTCCTCTTTGGGGACGCCTGCATTCTCAAAGTCTCTTTTGAAGGGGGCTCAATACCCTCTATCTCCCATAATTAGTGCAAATCAAGAGCAGAAACTTCTAATTGTAAAAGCCGAGTTCTGGTGAAGTATCATCCAATAAGGCCGAAGTCAAGAGACTTTTTAATATGCAGGCAACAAAGAACGGCATCGATTTCACAAGTAGGCGGAAGAACTCTGGAGATTCTTCCATGCTGTCTGGATATGTACTTACAGTTTATGTGACGTGGCCACCACGTCACATAAATGGTTGATTGGGTTCATGTGGGGTGAACGTGATTACCGCAAATTTCGTCGAACTCTGCAGAATGTTCTTCTAGCCACTTCTCGGCAACTTGTAACCGAAAACACAATATATTACACTATGGAACATTTGTTTTCTCATTTCAATTTCATCGGATTTTTAACGGATTCTAATTAGTTTTTTAAGCTGATTTCAAATCTGAAATCGGTTTTGGTTTGTATGCTTTAGTTTTTATGCTATTTGAAATTTATGATTTTTAAGAAATTAACACTATTCAAGGTTTGTGCGCCGTGTCTATAGGGCGTATTTTGACGTTCCTCTTGACCAAGACAAGAGGTCTGCTGCACAGCCTGTGTCTCATAATTGCAAGCAAAGAGATGCTAAGGGCCTGGTGATCAGGCCCTACTTTATTTTCCTACTTTATTTGGCTCAACAAAAGGAAAACAAAAAGGTCTACCTTTTCGAATCCCCATGGTATGGCGAGAGCCAAAGAACCACATAACTGACCGCTATTTTAGGTTATGTCACACAAAAGGTGTTGGCAAGAAACTCCGGTATAATATTTCTTATCACAGTATTTCTTCCCACAATTCATCCTACTCCGCATTCTGAGGAAAAATTAGTTATGCCTTATCTTAAGTTAAAGGTAGTAAATCTGATTAGGAGTTTTAAGACATAGTCTCAGATTCCGAAGACTCCTCATCTAATGCGAAACCGTCATCAGCCCCTTAATGTTTTACTCAGGAGGAACTGAATGACTTAACACGTGATTCGACACGCAGTCTCTAGGAAAGCACCAGAGAAATTATCTTCCAGGATAAATTAAATCACCTTCTTGACGGCTGTTCAAAAGTTTCATATTTCAGAACAAGGTGTAGGATTTTTCTGAACTTTTTTTGCAGAAGTTAAGCTATTTGTTTACGGCTACAATATCCCAGATCTTCTAGTGCAGTTAGGTGTTGCCTCGTATAATCTTCCTAAATTAAGATTGTTTGGGGATAATTCTAAACGCAATTTCTTTTGTGCAGTCCCAGTTGGTCAATCGATGCATTTGTGAGAAACACATGACTACATAAAACTGGCCATTGACTTACTCAAATATCAAGAGTACAACCCATGTCACGATAACACACCATAAGCCAGTATAGAACCACCATCAGCCGCCACGATGACTTGTTGACAACTGAGGTCTGCACCACACTTGAACCTTACCATCAGACATAAAAACTAAAACTGTGACTCATTGGACCACGCTATATATTGTCAGTCCTCTACAGGTCCAATAGCGACGTAACGAGCCCAGGTGCGGCGCTATGCCTGTTGTCGTGGTGTTAACAGAGGCACACTGGCGGGTCCTTTGATCTCACATCTCGTTCAAGGTAAAGAACGTTGATTGACCTGATGGGTATGTGTCTGGTACCTCTTGCATTGAAAGTGGAAGAGATTCGAGCCACTGTTGCTTGTTGATAACATGGAAAATTCTAGAAATTTCCCTGAGGTCGCAGTACTCTGATGCTGCCCACCATTACCATTACATAATACTATCCTAGGAATTTGCTACTTCACTGTATGTTTATTTAAAAAAAAAAAATGATTATGGTAGAAATATAAGTGCCTTCGCCGGGGGAGGTTATGCATCTCTGACCTTATCACTGCCACATCTCATCAACGTTTTAAGTATATAAAAGAAGTTTGAGAGGCGATAAACCTTTTCCTGCCTCGAATACTTTATCGATTCGATTTTTTATTTCCCTTAAAATAAGGAAAATAGCGTCAAAACAGTCTAGAATAATATAATACGAATCGATCCGAGGAACTTAATTGAGTGCATCTTGATTCGTAGTGGCAGGGTCTGTGAAAGGCTATTGACAAATCTTACTTTATTTTGGCTGCTGAAAGCCATCGAAAAACTGTTGTTTTCCAAACCCCAAAATAAACTTATCTTCAAATTACTTCCATAGAGAGAAGACATTTAAAGAATGCAAGCGACTCGTTAAATAAATTGTAATAATTCGCCCTTTTTTCTAAAACATTTGAATATGGTTTTATATTTTACTCGGAAGTCACTTAAAAGTGACTTGAAATTCCCATTTTCTTGGATTAAAATGCAACGATGCCTGAAGAGTAATTTGCTGCATTTATTGTTCTTTGTAACCTATGAATAACCCTTTTGCCTTTAACAAAGCGGCTGGAAGGCTTAATTTTGCATTCCAGTGAGGCACTTCTCGTTAAACGAACCGATTCTTATAGGTTTATAATAAATAGTACATTACACCATTTCAAAATTCACCTTGCCTACATTTATCCTCTATTTTCTTGAGTTTTCTGTTTTTCCCTTTACTATTTTTTCACTTTATTTATTAAAAGTTTCATTTAATAAAAAGAATAAACATTATTATGGGCGTAGGTAGGCACATCAAGTTGAAATATAAGTAAATGTAGTCTAGACGTGCATAATAAGGGTACATTTTTCCAACTCAGGATAAGAGAGGATGCTAGAAACCCGATATATATATATATATATATATATATATATATATATATATATATATATATATATATATATATTATCTCTCTCATGAACACAAGAGAATACAAAGAGAATAATATTTTCTTCGGACAAATCAATTTTTCTAATTGTGGAAAAATCCGTGCAGAGGAGGGGATCAAACCAAGCACAGTAAGGCAGCGATCAACTTCTTTGATCTCAATTAAAGCCATTATTTAAACTACTCGGCTACGAAGGAAAATAAAAATTCTCTCGAATAGACAAACTTTAAAGACATGTTTTGCAAGGTCGATCCGAAGGACTGAAAGAGAGAAAGAGAAATTAATTGGGACTTCAAAGGAGAAACAAGAAATAGAGTTAAACGCGCGACGAATGGTCTAAAGGATGGTTTCAATTAAGATCAAAGCGGTTGATCGCTACCTTAGTGTGGTGCTTGGTTCGAGAGAGAGAGGAGAGAGAGATCAAATACAAGTTCTGCAGATGGTAACAACCAACAAAGGAGATTTGCCATATCATTCAAACACCTTTTGAAGACAGAAATAAAGATGCACAAACCTTGTATTGTACACCATATAACAATACAGTAGAAGAGAAAAAGGAATTTGATGTAAATAAGCAATGAGAGAAGAAACAGGAGTTTTTTAAGGCATGACAAAGGGACATTGGAAGAACACAAGGATCAAAGAGAGCAAAGGATGTCATTTATGCAAAATTTCTCTTTCTCATATATATATATATATATATATGAGGAATTAAACCACATTCTCCGAAGACAATATAATTCAGAACAGTTTCGGTGTATCTCACACCCTTTTTCAACTGACACTGGGCAGAAAATATAAGAGAAATGCATATAAGCATAACACAAGATCCTCTCTTTTTTTCCCCTAATCCCCTACTTGTGGCGAATCTGGGAGGGGGTTAGGCCTAAACATATTCAAGAGCTGGCATTTTACTCCTTTGTTTATTTGCGATCTTATTACAGGATTAAAAGAAAATTGACCCTCAGATAGATTTAAATTAGGAACTGACGATATCAAGCTCGATTCTACGATTCTTCTCTTAACATAGTTAACAATAATAGAGAAGAATCGTAGAATCGAGCTTGATATCGTCAGTTCCTAATTTAAATCTATCTGAGGGTCAATTTTCTTTTAATCCTGTAATACGAAAGCAAATAAACAAAATAGTAAAATGCCAGCCCTTCAATATGTTTAGGCCTACCCCCCCCCCCCCCCGATTAGCCACAAGTATGGGATTGGGGGAAAAAAGAGGGGATCTTGTGTTATGCTTTTATGCATTTCTCTTATATTTTCTGCCCAGTGTCAGTTGAAAAAGGGTGTGTGTGAGATACACCGAAACTGTTCTGAATTAAATTGTCTTCGGAGAATGTGGTTTAATTCCTCATCTTTTCTTGCGATATTGCATTAATTTTCATCATATATATATATATATATATATATATATATATATATATATATATATATATATATATTTATATATATATATATATATATATATATATATATATATATATATATATGTATATATATATATATATATATATATATATCCATAACCCTATATTTTAAGAACGAGATTTTTTGAAGGTGTTTGAATAAGATTTTTTCTTTTAGTTCGGTTGTCACCTTAGAAAAAGAAAAAGGAAAAAAAAGAAGAAGAAGAAGAAAAGGGTTTTCAGGATGTTAAAATAAAGAGTCTATAAAGGGGATTAAAAAAGGAGGTTAAGATTAGCAAATAAGGCCGTAGGCCACACTCCGCAGGGGCACCTGTGTAACCAAGCTCTTCCTATTAAGCAAGACAACAGCGGCTTGTATATATATATATATATATATATATATATATATATATATATATATATATATATATATATATATATATATATATATATATATATATATATATATATACATATATATATAAATATATCCTGAGTATATGCTGCAAATTAATTTCGTGTTTTCTTGCTTCAGAGTTGCAAATTACCTCTAAAGCAAAATGATCTTCTAATAGGTCAGTAGACTGTTTTTCCTTTCATTTCTTTCATTTTAAAAGGTGTTCAAACTTCAAGAAAGATGGGATTTGTCTGTAAGAGAATAAGAAGACTCTATCGAGATATGGAATTCCTGGTTTACTGCATTTTTTTTATCTCTCTCTTTCTCTCTACTGTTAGACATGGTAATTCGATATACTCAACGCCCTATTGATCCCAGTGCTCTTAGCAGTCTCACACTAGGTTGAGAGTATTTGTGCTTTATTCCTTCTAGACTTTTCTATTTTATGCTCTTCTTTGCCACTTTCCGTCCTCTTTACTATTTACTTTATATTCAAGGGGATTTTTTTCTTTCTCTCACCCTTTCTTTTTTTTAACTCATTTAGCAGTATTAGTTCAAATGAAGCAGAAATATAATGGATACAGAACTTCAGATCTAATAAGAGGAGAGAAGGTCAGGAATGTTGGTCGTCGAAAATAACTCCTCTTCTTCTTCACATACAGCCAGACTTTCCCATTTTCCTATAGGGTCGTTGTCTCTTGTCAGCTCCTCGGATCAAGCACCGCCTCTTCAGCTACTCCTCACTCGCGCAGATTTTGTGTTACACTTTCCTTCCTTCTTAATCTTGGCCTTCATCTCCTTATTCTCATATCCACCTTCATATTCATCATTCTTTTGCAAATGTAGTCTTTATCCCCTCTAATAACATGTCTATACCAATACAATCTCTTCACCTGTAATTTCTTCGAGACTTCTACTATTTGTACCCTCTTATTTCTTATTCCGAATTTTATCCCTTCTTGTCACTTTGCACATCCATTACAACATTCTTTAATTTAGCTACCTCCATTTTTTCTTTCCTGTGTCTTCTTCATAGACCAAGAATCTGCCCCATAGGTCATTTCTGGTCAAACAACAGTTTTATACACTTCACCTTTTACTCTCGCAATGATCTCATCGCATAAAACACCACATTTTCTTCCAATATTTTCCATGCTGATTTAATCATGAGGTTTATTTCTGTATTCAAGTCTCTACCCTCCGTCAGATGAGATCCCAGTAATTTGTATGTTTTCACTTTCTTCAACTACTCTTGTTTAAATATTACTTCACCTCCTAATCTCCGCTGAACTGCAAGTAATCACTTTTCTTCCTACTAATTTTATCCATCTATCCTCCAGTGTACCAATTTCCTCTCTACTGCTATAGTGTTGTTCAATTTTAAACATCTAGTGTCATCAACGGTAACACATCCATCAAAATTGTACAATATATGAGCTCAAAGCAGAACTCTATTGCAATCCCACTTTCACTCCAAACTTTTCTGTAACTCCTACACTAAACTCAAATATTAAGTCAGTTCAAAGGTATAAATAATTAATCTTCTGCTCTTCATTTCACCTTAGATTCAGGGATCACTTGAGACGGTGTTTCTTAAGGAAGATATCAGTAAAATAAGAGGTCTCGCGAGATTCCTCCTATCTCCCCCACACAGATACAAACACCTCCACAGACTTCGTATGCGCTCTAATGGAAAACCAACTCGATACGTCAAGCCCAGAAGCGTTAATCAAATTGAAATTCTTGCTCTCTCCGAATTAATGCGAGGCCAATCAGATATCGGACTTCTCAACTCGATGCGATATTGGATCTCGATAATTATTATCTGTTATTAGGCAAACTCTAATTACCATCAATATATTTGAACTGATATTTAATGAAAAAATAATAATATTGATATAAATTCATTTCTACACAAAATGTAATTTTACCTTATTTAGTAAACGAATCGCTTCCCTGTGACAAATATGAGCCCGATAATCTTGTAACATTAGACTCATTGTTTGACAAACGAAGTCTCAAGTCTCAAGTCTCCCCCTTGACTTATTTGCAATCTAATTCCCTGCTTATGCAGCAATTGCAACACTACACTGAATCCTTTCTCGAATAATTATGATGAAGGAAAGGAAATGAGCAGTAATTTTATTTCTTGTGAAAGCTGTACTTGAGCTTCAAGATCATTCTGTAAGTCGATAAATTCTGCAAGTAATTTGGATGACCAGAAGACATCAGAATTTTTTTGATTTTTTTTTTTCCAATCTGGAATTTTAAGTTCACCAAAGTCTTTAAATCTGTTCAGGATTTCTATCAGTATTTGCAGAAGAGAACACTAGTAATCTAGATTTGTATCTAATATTAAATAACCATCATTGATTTCTATTATGTGTACATTTTGAACTACTGCAAGTCTATTATTGCTCTTCTCTTTATTTAAAAGGTTAATTTGTGGATAAAAACATTCAATATTCCCTTTGCTTTAATAAAATTAATGTTTCTCCCCTACAATTTTATCTTAACCTCTAATTTGGTCAAAATATCAGAGAGATACACAAAGTCGTCCTTCGGGTTTTTTTTAGCTCATTCTACATGTTTTCATCACATGAATTAAGAAATTCCAAAACAAGGTCTGCTGACCAAAAGTTGCGTGCTCTCACTTATTCTGATTTTCAAAACTTTCAAAAATTTCCGGAATAGCCTTGGAAGGACCTTGGCAATTATATCATTTGAAAGAGAATGTAAAACAACATAAGGGTTTCAAATTTCGTTAGAATCGGCAGAATATGTATGATGTTATTGCTAAATAATTTTTTGGCAATATATCATTCAAAAGAGAATGTAAAACAACATAAAGGTTTCAAATTTCGTTAGAATCAGCTGAATAGTTATGATGTTATTGCCAAATAAACTGAGCTAACCTTCTGAGGACCTTGTCAATTATATCATTCGAAAGAAAATGTAAAACAACATAAGGGTTTCAAATTTCGTTAGAATTGACTAAAAAATCACAATGTTATTTACTCCCCCCCCCAAAAAAAAAGCAAAACTGGGACCGACCGACATAGTGAGATATAGAGTCGCCCGCGACTAAAAAAACTATCGTAAAGATCATTAAAGCGCAGTACACAGTTCCCTTTTAAGAGCCTCTTCCCCTATAACTTCTGTATGTAGCGAAATGCGCTCAAATCCTCCTCATTTTCGTGGAGAAGCTCTCGAAAATACGGGTGTTCGATGAATGGCCTTTTATTTTCATCACTGGTTTAATAACATCATGCAAAGTATTATGTAGTCTACGACTATTTCGTTTGTAACTAAGTGTTGTCGATGAATAATCCATTAAATTATAAAGATATGTTAAACTGCTTCTTTAAAATGAGCTATTACTCCATTAGTTGCACGTGCGAGAATATTTTTGAGGGATATTTTGACCTTCAAAAGGTCTTTAACAACCTTAAAAGTTGTAGAACTTTTTAGATCAATTTTCATTATTTCCTGATTGGAAATTGCCTAATGCACATAGGCCATTAACAGAGGCCACGTAAAGTTGTCTCATCGAGTTACAAAATAATTCTAGGGTTTTAAATCATCACATGTTGTTTTTTTATTGTTTCTTGCCATTTCGTCAATTGACGACACTTTAACTCTTTTACCTGTGCCAAAAAATAAATTCATAGCAGGTAAAATGAGAGTATCGGCAAGAACATGCTGCTTTCCACATTTGGCAATTAATTTTAAAATTGTGAAGGACACAACAAAGACCTTCTCTGGTTGGTGACTTTGTTTTGTAACCAACCCTTTATGTAAGTTCAAGACGATTCTCAAATTTAGTTTTTATTTGGCGAGGTCAGTCCAAATCTTTTTCTCTCTTTTTTTGCTTTAGCTGACTGATTTGTTCATAAGTGTTTAATTATTCTTGAAGGCTTCATTCCATCATTTGAGGAAGTTTTTCGCATATTAAGCATATTAGTAACTGCTCATATTTATGGATGGAATAAGTCCTCATTTCAAAAATTCACTCTGAATAATGACGACACATTATTTTTTTTACTCATTTTAAAGGGCTACAGTGCTACAAAATAGGTAGCGCTGCACAATATCACAAAGATCATGATAAAAGCTGAATGCAAACAGCAAAGGGCCGACAACTCAAAGCGTGCCTGTAATGTATTTTGAAGATGCTGCCTGATCTATCATATAAATAGATATAAAAAATGTATAATATGTGACCATTATCACTTCAATTCCTATTTATATATTAATTAAACTTTTTTTATATTAGCAATCAAAACAATTATTAATAGCAAAGCAACTAATATTTTAGTATTATTCATTAAAGTGAAATAAAATATTTCTAACATAATTCCCCATGTGCCCCTTAAAGCTTACCCCTCTAGTGTCCCTAACGCTTACACTCCCCCATCCCACACAGAGCGTTTAGGAGGCCCTCCGACAACGCTACTGCCCAGGTTAAGAACCATTGAACTGTTTGTTTATTATGGCCTTTTATATGATTCATTTCGTCCTAATAAAAATATATTTCATTAAGGCGATTTGTTCGCTCTCGCAAATCGGTATCAGGTGTAGGTCACAAGGAGTCAGAAGAAATAATAGCACATCAAAGGACATTGCGGACCATACCGAGGAGGTCCAATTTTGGGAAGGCCATAATGTGTAGCAAGAGAAAAGGCATAGCGTGGGGAAACGAAAGCTCTCCCACCCGCTTTTGCGGGTACAGAAAGCGGAAAAGAGACCTGATTGTGATGTGAAAAAGGACACAATCAGGAAATTTTAGATTTGAACTGTTCTACAGACGAACTATTCACCACCTTGACCAGAAGATGGTTCCATATACCGCAGATCTTATACCAGAAGTAGTTCTCTCAAATACTAGTTTGTAACGGGGGGCAAATCTCATGCTGCAGATGACATTTAGAGGATTGCATTCTTTCCTTGTTCCTATCTCCCACAGTCGCGTGTCTTCCCAGCTCCAATGGATACAGGAGGATCTGCAGGCTATATATCTTCAACATATTTTCACTTATCCCAACTTCACCACTTAAAGAAAGTTGATAAGGAGAGCTCTGTAAAGAACCGATCTCTCCTTATAAACCTTTTTTTCGGGAAAGGCCCTCGATGGTTTTCGTTTTAAATAAACAATATATTTCCCTGGATAGGTTCTAACCCCTGCCCTAACCTTGCTGACTGCCGCTTCACCCTGACGGGAAAAATCAAGCGAATTTGGCATATTACCAATCCTTGGTCATTATTTTTTCACTCTTTTCTAAGCGAAAACTAACGAGGGCATCTGTGCCAGCAAGATTCTAAAATGCGATTGGAGAAGATATATGGCCGTAGATACATCCTGCGGGAGTTAATGGGGGGATAGGCACGCAATCCTACAGAAGTCAGCTGCAGCATACTGACCCTTGTTACACCGTGCCCGATGGCTCAAGCCACAGTGTGGTGGGATCTCGGGGCCATAAGGATCTCTTCGAAAAGAAGTACCTACTAACGTCATGTTGATGTTGTGGCGGAGTCCCGATATAAGCGTCATGGTGTAAGCTGCACGTCGAGGAAGACCACTAAATGCAATGCTATCGGTAAAATAGTAAAAGTGATGTAAAATATAAATTGTGACCTTCTTATCTGTTAGAGTAATCTCAGGAATGCGTCGACATTGGATCAGTTTCGAGAACTCGCCAGTCATGATCATTTTCATGGTTGCCTATTCTCTTTCTCTCTCTCTCTCTCTCTCTCTCTCTCTCTCTATATATATATATATATATATATATATATATATATATATATATATATATATATATATATATATATATATATATATATTCTAGCGCTTTGAAAAGGTTAACAATGGAAGCCGTCAAAAATATAATTACTTTACCCCATGGTCTTTCTTTATCTTCTACTATATGGGATTAATTGTTCGCCAAAATAATCTCGAGCATCAAAAAAATGCGCCCTCCAAACACCTTTCGACTGCGTACATAATCCTCCTCTCAACCAATATCCACTGATCGACACCAAAGATCGACTGAAAATTTGATTGAATTGCATTTTGCTCCATCCACCTCCCGTCCGAGGCGTGAAAGAATGGGAAATCTCACTAAATCATTCAGGGTGATGACCTCTTCATGTTCGCACAATAGTTGCAGATGAGTAAATGACTGAAAACAGCCGTTCTGGACTGCCTAGGTAATCACTGCCAAAAAAGAACTTTGATTTGCACTGATCTCGCCTTGTTACGGCTTCGTGACGATGGCACCCGGGTAAAATTCACTGACCCACAGCTGCACTGGAGGTATCCACCCACTGAATCAGTTAAGGAGAGACAAGTGAAAACTAACATAGTGCTTTTTCCGAAAACGATTCATACGTCGATGACAGCCACTTATCTTTATCGCTTCCGGTTGCCAATATTTTCGGTTCACTTGTAAAATTCAATGGCGTCTTTTATGCACCGTTTGCTTGTGTCAATGACGTATATCGTCCCGCTCCTGTGAAGTTTAGTGTGGAGAGTGAATTGCGGACTCTTTTCATTTATTCATTTAGAGATGCCTCTCTCTCTCTCTCTCTCTCTCTCTCTCTCTCTCTCTCTCTCTCTCTCTCTCTCTCTCTCTCTCTCTCTCTCTCTCTCTCTCTCTCTCTCTCTCTCTCTCTCTCTCTCTCTCTCTCTCTCTCTCTCTCTCTCTCTCTCATTTAATATCGACAAATGCCAAATCCTTCAGTGCGGAACAAAAAACAAAAAATACACCTATACAATGCAAGGCGGCTTAATAAACACAACCCCGCAGGTTAAAGATTTAGGAGTAATAATTACAGAAAACTTAAAAACATCAAACCAATGCGCAGCTGCTGCAAACAAAGCTAACACAGCACTAGGATTTATAAAAAGAAACTTTACTTATAAAAGCGAGGAGATAATTATGCCACTATATAAAAGTATTGTCAGGCCCCATCTCGAATACGCTGTACAGTTCTGGGCCCCTTACTTAATAAAAGACATAGATAAATTAGAAGCTGTACAACACAGAGCGACAAAACTTATCCCGTCAGTACGTAACAAACCTTACCACGAGAGGCTAAAAAACTCAATCTATTTTCCGTCAGAAAACGAAGACTAAGGGGGCAGCTTATAGAGTGCTTCAAAATACTTAAAGGATTTTAACAACGTTAATGCCAATAACTTGTTCACACTGACAGGGGAGTGTCCCACCCGTGGACATGATTCAAAACTTCAGGGTAAAAGAGCCACTAAGGATGTAATAAAAAACTTCTTCACTTACTCGATTATTAATGATTGGAATAATTTGCCAAACGCAGTAGTGGACAGCAGAACTATAGATTCATTTAAAATGAGATTAGACAAACACTTAACAAATATTGGAATTGTTTAGCATAAGCTACAAAATAAAATAATATTACAAAAATATAACTCTTTCAGGTTTATGTAAGTGGTTTTCATATTCATTTCATTTAATTACTATTCAATGCAAATTTCCTTCAGGTACTGTCTTCTTACACCTGCAAGGTACTTTTCCCAAATTATTTCATGTACGGCTTTTGCCGGAGGGAGTGGAGGGTGGGAGAGCCTAAAACTTTTCTATCCTTTACTTCTACTATTCTATGTGTAAGTGGCAGTAGATTTAAGGCCAGATCACCTTAGTCTGGGCCGTAAGGCCCGTGTGATCTGTGTATCTATGTAACTCTATGTAACTCTCTCTCTCTCTCTCTCTCTCTCTCTCTCTCTCTCTCTCTCTCTCTCTCTCTCTCTCTCTCTCTCTCTCTATTTCAGATGATATGGGTATGGCTAATATCGTAAACGAGTTTTTTAGTTCAGTCTTCACCTTAGGATATACTAATAACGATAACAACGAGTCTATACAGGTCAGACACCCATCACTAAGGAGCCTGGAAGTAAATCCGCAACTAGTAATTGATAAATTAAAGAAAATGAACCTCGTACAAGACTCCTGGTCCTGATAAATTTTACCCTAGAATCTTAAAACATGTCCATAATGAGTTAGCAGAGTCACTTGCTCTCATTTTTAACAAATCTCTCGAGCATGGGGTCGTCCCTGATGATTGGAGGAAAGCTAACGTCACACCTATCTTTAAGAAGGGATGTAAAAACCAGGCCAGTAATTACAGACCCATTAGCTTAACCTCAATAGTTGGAAAGTTGCTCGAAACGATCATTAGAGACAAGCTAGTAGAGTTCCTCGAAAACAATAACCTTATACGTGATAGCCAGCATGGTTTTAGGTCTAAGAGATCGTGCTTAACAAACCTAATTGACTTTTACCATAACCTTTTCAACCTATATAACGATACTAAATCATTAGATATAATTTACCTAGATTTCAAAAAGGCATTTGACAAAATTCCACATCAGAAACTCATGAACAAAGTGCGTACGCTAGGAATTAACGGTAATATATACGGATGGATTAGTAGCTGGTTAAAAAAGAGGAAGCAGAGAGTGATAATAAATGGCGTGGAATCGGAGTGGGTATCTGTTACCAGCGGTGTTCCCCAGGGATCAGTCCTGGGGCCTATTTTATTTACTATATACATCAATGACATAGACGTTGGAATAAATAATATCATATCTAAATTTGCAGATGACACGAAAATAGGTAACTCAGTACTATGCGAAGATGACAGGGCTAGCCTGCAGGCTGATATAAATAAAATTACCGAATGGTCTGAGAAATGGCAAATGCCATTTAATATCGACAAATGCCAAATCCTTCAGTGCGGAACAAAAAACAAAAAATACACCTATACAATGCAAGGCGGCTTAATAAACACAACCCCGCAGGTTAAAGATTTAGGAGTAATAATTACAGAAAACTTAAAAACATCAAACCAATGCGCAGCTGCTGCAAACAAAGCTAACACAGCACTAGGATTTATAAAAAGAAACTTTACTTATAAAAGCGAGGAGATAATTATGCCACTATATAAAAGTATTGTCAGGCCCCATCTCGAATACGCTGTACAGTTCTGGGCCCCTTACTTAATAAAAGACATAGATAAATTAGAAGCTGTACAACACAGAGCGACAAAACTTATCCCGTCAGTACGTAACAAACCTTACCACGAGAGGCTAAAAAAACTCAATCTATTTTCCGTCAGAAAACGAAGACTAAGGGGGCAGCATATAGAGTGCTTCAAAATACTTAAAGGATTTAACAACGTTAATGCCAATAACTTGTTCACACTGACAGGGGAGTGTCCCACCCGTGGACATGATTCAAAACTTCAGGGTAAAAGAGCCACTATGGATGTAATAAAAAACTTCTTCACTTACTCGATTATTAATGATTGGAATAATTTGCCAAACGCAGTAGTGGACAGCAGAACTATAGATTCATTTAAAATGAGATTAGACAAACACTTAACAAATATTGGAATTGTTTAGCATAAGCTACAAAATAAAATAATATTACAAAAATATAACTCTTTCAGGTTTATGTAAGTGGTTTTCATATTCATTTCATTTAATTACTATTCAATGCAAATTTCCTTCAGGTACTGTCTTCTTACACCTGCAAGGTACTTTTCCCAAATTATTTCATGTACGGCTTTTGCCGGAGGGAGTGGAGGGTGGGGAGAGCCTAAAACTTTTCTATCCTTTACTTCTACTATTCTATGTGTAAGTGGCAGTAGATTTAAGGCCAGATCACCTTAGTCTGGGCCGTAAGGCCCGTGTGATCTGTGTATCTATGTAACTCTATGTAACTCTCTCTCTCTCTCTCTCTCTCTCTCTCTCTCTCTCTCTCTCTCTCTCTCTCTCTCTCTCTCTCTCTCTCTCTCTCTCTCTCTCTCTCTCTCTCAACAACCACCTTGCCCTTGGTGAGAGAGCTTGCGCGATCTACTTGAGTTAAGCTAGCTATGCTGGGGGACTTTTAGTCCGGCAGCGTCACCCATGCCAGTAAGGTAGCTTTAGTAGGATTCAGACTAATGGTTTTGTCAAACTAATCTACCACTTCTTTGATGCGTCTCCTTGCATCCTGCTACTAACCTCTTCAATTCTGTTAGTACTAAGTTTCACAAACTCTCTTCAACTGTCAAAAAAAATAACCAACAGCAAAAAACAAACATTCATCTCTATTACACATAAGTTATTTAGTAATAAAGGCCTCACCAGCTACCTTATGCCGCGTGAGAAGAGAGGCTTTGGAACCTCTTTAAATAACGCCTTGGAGCACTCATAGGTTGCAAGAGACTGAGATTGAAGGGATCTCAGGCGTTTGGGTACGATTAATAGAGAAATGCTAGGTACCACTTAGAAGCTTTTTCCTAACGTGCAATGGCCTGACCAGCCCCTGTGACCGTTACTTGGTGAACAAAGGCTGAATTGCTCTTTGGTGAGAGAGCTTTTGTGCCTTGCTGGTTGCCAAATCAGCTAAAGATCTCGGATGAAGTCGTGAGCACTTAGCTTTACTATTTGCTTTAAGTCTGGCCGTTTTTAGTTGATTAATAGGGCTCAGTTGGTAGCTGCGGCATGAGTGAGGACGTCCGGTCCAGGGGAGACCTCAAGGTTGGTGTGATTGGTCAAAGAGTTGCTGTTGTCCAAACGACCGAAAACCTCCTGGAAATAGGCGGATGTGATTAGTGCAAGAGAAAATCACACACACAAAACCTTTTTTAATGCGTATGTTCCCGGAGTATTTAAGATGGCGAAGAAGAATGGTCCTCCATTTCGCAAGTTAACCTGCAAAATCTGCAAAGTTTATAGATGGAGTGAAGACTTCGGGGACAAGAGTTGCAAGGAGCTCACAGATGCCGTTAGTGTCTGTGACTTCTGCGAACTAGAGAAGCGCCTGGGAGAGAGCATCGCGCAACTGAGAGAGGAGAACTCCCTCATCAAAAGGGAGGTTTACCTCTTAAAAACAGAGAGGTGCCGAGGCTCAGCCGAGTGCGAAGAAGAAAAGGCTTCCGACGTTCAAGAGCAGGAGTCTTCTGCTACAGGACTGGCTCAACGAGCCAAAAAAAAGAAAAGATAGAGGAAGAAGGGAAAGAAGAAAGAAGAGAAATTAGAAAGAGAAGAAGAGAAAGTAGAAAGAGAAGAAAATAAAGTGGAAACAGAGGACGAGAAAGTAGAAGCAGAAGAAGAGAAACGAGAAACAGAAGAAGAGAAAATAAGGAAGACAAGAAAAAGAAGAGGAAGAAGAAGAAAAAGAAGAAGAAGAAAAATGTAGAGAAAGAAGAGGAAAGCGGCAAGTCACGTCCGAAAGGAAAGACTCGGTTGTCTGCAGACAAATGTGCAAGGGTCACCTTTATTGGTGATTCTCAAGAACGGGGTCTGTAACCGCTGCTAGCGGCTCGCCTTCGCACAAGTATGAAGGTAAGCTGCCTGCCAGGACGGGATAACCACCACATCAGAGTAGAGGCGGAGAAATCTCAGATTTCTGAGAGCTCAGTTGTTGCTGTAATGGTAAGTGGCAACGACCTCATGGGCGCCGTGGACGACTGTTGGCTAAAAACCCGCATGCGTGTTGTGGTCGGGATGCTCCCGAGAAGAGATCCAACACGGACCGCTCACTCGATGAACGTCTCTTTGAACCAGCGCCTGGCAGATATGTGTACGGCAGAGGGGTTTTTTTGTGGACCCGTACAGCACCTTGTATGGTAGGAATGATTTCTACCAAAGGGACGGGGTACATCTTTCCATTAAAGGAAAGATCTTTCTGTCGAACATGATTCAGGGTATCGTAGAGAGGACCCAAAGGAGTGCCAGGCCCAGAGTGAAGGCAGACGTGTGCCGTTACGCTCGCAACACTCCTGGCACGACCTTTTCGGAGGTCGCTAAGAGGAGTGCCACTGCGCTAACAAGAAAGCCGGGAAACGGAAGAGGGTCGGGGGTCCTACATTCGGGGACTCCCTGAAAGTTCTGTTCAATGCGAGGTCAATCAGAAACAAGTTTCTTGTACTCCGTGTCCTTGTGGCGACGGAAGAACCCGATATAGTGGGCATAACGGAGTCATGGGTAAAAACCTCGAACCGAGATTTTATGGGGGGAATTCATGATTCCTAGCTACCAACTCTTTCTGAAAGATAGGCTAGACAGAGAGGGTGGTGGTGTAATGTTGTATGTTAGGGATACATTCAAAACGACCACGCGCTCCTATGTGTAGACTGTGATAGAACGGGTTGAGGCCGCGTTAATTTCAACCCCTATCACGTGTTATTTAAAACCACGATGCTTCCCACGTGCATCTTCGCTTTGAAGCTTGGCGCCTTATCGCAGCCACCTGAGGGAATGTTTAACCAAGGAGGTTTATCTTCCCCCGTTCGCCCCCATACGCTGACCTCGCCAGATTTAGTTAGGCTTATAGGCAGATAAGGCATTGTTCCCAAGCTCGGCTGTGCATTCCCTCGAAGCTCCCACTCCATTGTCCCCCACGCCAAGGGAGTGTCTCGACTATTTAGATGGAAACTTTACCACTAAGAGCAGATTGGAGATCCAGATTTTCGTCGCGAAACATCCTTCCGACCCTCTCTCACTTTGTGCGCCAAGGGACCTCGACCTCGAGATTCACCATCACTTGTCCAGAAGGAGGACAATATCCCTTGAGTGCCAAGGTTCGAGCCTTCGTGACGCCAAGTCCACAAGGCTTCCCCTTGTGGTTCAGAAAGAGAACAACGTTAGAACAGTCATTGTTCGTTTGAGCCCGTTCGCCAAGAAACGGTTCTCACCCTTCCCCTGTTGTTCAGAAGAGAACAACCTAGAACAGCCATTGTTCGTTTGAGCCCGTTCGCCAAGAAACGGTTCTCACCCTTCCCCCTTGTTGTTCAGAAGAGAACAACATTAGAACAGCCATTGTTCTTGAGCCCGTAGACAAGAGACGGTTCTCCCCCCCCCTGTTGTTCAGAAGAGAACAACGTAGAACAGCCTTTGTTCTTCCAGCCGTTCGTCGAGAAACGGTTCTCATTCCCAAGACGCCACGTCAGGATCATTTTGTTCCCCCCCTTGGGCTGGAACTCGCCAGCGGACCGAAAATTCTTTCACGTCGACTTCCTCTACACCACTAGTATAAAATTACGTAAGCCGAACGTTACCTTTGAGTATTTAACCCTTTTGTCAATTCTATCCTGTGCTTTAAATGGTTTAGCGAACCATCCCATCTCTTTAACTTTATATTTGTTTTACCTTTTTAAATCTTTTAATCCTCGGATTAGCCCGAGCCCCCACGACCCTTTCCATTCTCTGTTTATGTCAATATTTTCCGTTTTGTGTATTGTTGATAGTTATTATTAATAAAACTCTATTTTATTAATGATAGCAATATTATTATCCTTGAGCTCAGTTCCACTTCTTAAGCATATCGAAGATACATAATATCGGCCCGCCAGACATCCACGTACTCTAAAGATAATTAAAGAAGTTCCCTCAACGAATAGTTATATATGGTATATCGTCGAGAGTCCATTCTACGACATAGACCTAGAGATAGGTCCTGCCAGATACAGGACCCTCCTGCTTTATAGACCCCCTGCTCAACTCGTTGAAAAGGATAGAGAGCTGTACCGGCTGCTTGGTGAACTTGTTGAAGACAGAGTGTGTATCGTCATGGGAGATTTTAACACCCTAGTTAACTGGGAAACCAGAGAACCCTGTAGCGAGAACGCACTGCTCCTGTAGTTCGCGAACAACGAGTTTTTGACTCAATGGGTGAGAGAGCCGACGAGAGGCAATAATACCCTAGACTTGGTTTTCACCTGTGAGGATGACATCATTGAGGATCTCTCGGTAGGCGAAGAGCCCGGTGGCAGTGATCACCGACTAGTCAGATTTATAGTCTGCGACTAGTAAATCGAGGAAACCTGATTTGAGAAAAGCAGACTTTGCAGGTCTTCGTGCTAGATTGACTAATGCGAGGCTAGAAGTGTGCGAGGATGTTAAATATTCGTGGAATAGATACAAAACTACGTTCATGATTCTTCAATCACGATCAACAAAGTTGGTGTAATTGAGAAATCGGTCAACTGCTGAGCGAGGAAAGAACGGTGTTGTGGCAGTCAAAGATCTATGGTGACTTTGACGACTACCGTAGGCTGGCTAGGAGAGTGAATTCCAGAATAAGGTCGACAAAGCTTGCTGAGGAGCTCCGAGTGGCAAGACTCTGCAAGGAGAATCTCAAAGAGTTTTTTGGTTATGTAAACAGCCGTAAACCAATCCATCGCACGATTGGCGATTTAGTGAATGAGGAGGGGGCATTAAAGATTGTGGTTCCATCCCCCAGTCCACGGATTCTTACTCGGGGGAAAAAACTAGAGAAAATGGACCTCACCCAAAGAGAAATAAAAAAATAGATCTCTGATCTAGAGAGGAATAAGTCCCCTGGCCCGGACAGGTTTCTAACTAAAGTGTTGAAAGAAGTGCGCGATGAAGTGTCACGACATCTGAGCACAATCTTCAACATTTCAATCCCAACCGGATGCGTTTCTAGAGACTGGCGTGAAACGGAGGTGACTCCTATCTTCAAGAAAAGAGACCCTAGCCAGGTGTCGAACTCCCGACGTATTAGCTTAACTTCAATAGTCAGTACACTCATGGAAAGCATCATGGTAGACAAAATAACGTCATATTTAGAGTCTAACCTGCAACTGAAGAGTTCCCAGCACGGTTTCCAGAGGCAATAGACATGCTTAACGAACCTTGTGGAATTCTTCCACTTCGTTTTCAGTGAGCATGATGGGGATAAGGCGTTGGATGTTATCTACTTAGACTTTCAAAAAGCCTTAGATAAGGTACCACACCGCCGCCTCCTCCGAAAAGTGCGTGCGCTGGGCATAGAAGGAAAAGTAGCCGGCTGGATCGAGAACTGGCTAAGTTGCAGACGGCAACGGGTGGTGGTGAATGGACAGGCTTCTGGGTGGTTACCCGTTACTAGCGATGTTTCTCAAGGTTCTCTCTTGGGATCACTACTTTTCATCATCTACGTCAATGACATGGACGGTGACATAGTTGCAAAGATTTCTAAATTTTCAGAAGATACTAAGCTTAGTATGAACGTCGCAAAGGAAGGAAATACTGCCTCAAGATGATCTTCGGAAGATTGGGGAGTGGTTGGACACGTGGCAAATGCCTTTTAACGTGAACAAATGCGAAGTGATGCATATCGGTGACCGAACCCCCAATCTCAGTATATCTTTAAGGCCACTGCTCTTGAATACACCAACACTGAGAAGTACTTGGGTGTAACTATAACTAGAGATCTCAAGTTCTCGAGGCAGTGTATTGAGGCGGATAAGAAAGCCCAAAGGATGCTAGGTTATATAAAGCGACAGTTTAGATGTCGAATCGAGGAGATCGTACTGTGTTTATATAACTCCCTTGTCCGACCGCACCTGGAGTATGCTGTACAATTTTTGAGTCCTTCGCTTCGAAAGGATATCGCAAGATTAGAACGTGTGCAAGCCAGAGCAACCAAAGTGATTCTCTATATCAGAGAGAAGAGTTATGAGGATAGATTACGGGAATTAGACTTGTTTTTGCTGGAGACCCGGAGATTGCGTGGTCAGCTTATTTAAGTGTTTAAAATACTTCGAGGCTTTGACATTGTAGACTAACGGGATATTTTCCAGCTTAGCCAGTGCAGAACAAGAAATCACGGCTACAAACTTGAACTGAAGCGTTACCAGCCTGATGTGTGTAAAAAAATCTTTCACAGATAGCCTCTGAGGCCATTGAACGCACTTTCAGTGGAACTTGTCAACAACACTCTGTTGAACAGTTCAAGTCGAAACAAGAGAAATTCTTAAAAAAGCTGTTTGGAGACTTGAAGCGTGGCGTGAGTGCTCTTCTAGAGCGTCAATGTGACCCTTTAGAAGACTGCGCCTGTTTAAGTGTTCACTTAAAGGTATCCTCTTTGAATGGATCATAAGCTCTACTAGGGTACCTCTTTTCCTTGTTACTCCTTTTACACTCTCTCTCTCTCTCTCTCTCTCTCTCTCTCTCTCTCTCTCTCTCTCTATCTATCTATCTATCTATCTATCTATCTATCTATCTCTATCTATCTATCTCTATCTCTGCGGGGTCAGCTTATCGAAGTGTTTAAAATAATTTGAGGTTTCGATAGTGAAGACGACATGGATATTTTCGAACTTAGTGAGTTTAGAACGAGAAATCACGGGTACAAACTTGAACTGAAGCGTTACAACCGTGATATGTGTGGGAATTTTTTCACATACAGCATCTGCGGTAGCTGGAACGCACTTCCAGTGCAAGTTGTCAACAGCAATTCTGTTGATCAGTTCAAGTCAAGACTGGACAAAGTCTGGAAAAGTGGCCGTTTGGGCACTTAAGTCGTTGTGCAGAACTGTGCCTGCTCAAATGTTAGCCCAAAGGTACCCTCTTTGAATGGACCGTAAGGTCTTCTAGGATACTTCTTTTCCTTGTAGCTCCTTGTAGATATCTCTCTCCCTCTCTCTCTCTCTCTCTCTCTCTCTCTCTCTCTCTCTCTCTCTCTCTCTCTCTCTCTCTCTCTCCGGCTTTTGCCGGAGGGAGTGGAGGGTGGGGAGAGCCTAAAACTTTTCTATCCTTTACTTCTACTATTCTATGTGTAAGTGGCAGTAGATTTAAGGCCAGATCACCTTAGTCTGGGCCGTGAGGCCCGTGTGATCTGTGTATCTATGTAACTATGTAACTCTATGTAACTCTCTCTCTCTCTCTCTCGAAGTTAATGAAGAGGTCGCTCCAAACCTCACCACGGTTTTGAACAAATCTTTGGAAACTGGAAAGGTGCCGGAAGATTGGAGAATAACGGAAGTAACTCCCATCTATAAGAATGGGGACCGCGAATGCCTGGTTAATTTCCGGCATATTAGTCTGACATCTATCGTTGACAAACTGCTCAAGGGAATAATCTCAGACCGTATAGTGCAGCACGGATTTCGCAAGAACCGTTCATGTCTCACTAATCTACTAGAATTTTTCCACGGTATTTTGAGTGAGTATGACCGTAGTCGAGCTGTGGATATCTTATACCTGGATTTTCTAAAAGCTCTCGATAAGGTACAACACTGCAGGTTGATAAATAAAGTCCGCGCCCTTTGCATTACCGGCAAGGTATCCGAATGGATAGAAAACTGGCCTTTGGGACAGAGGCAACGAGTAAAGACCAACGGAATAGCATCGCAATGGGCGTCAGTCAGTAGCAGGGTGTCCCAGGTCCCAGAGTTCAGTGCTTGGGCCTCTATTGTTCATCGTCTACATCAATGATATAGACGCAGGACTAATATGCTCGATAGCCAAGTTCGCCGATGATAGCGGGCTAGGGGGTAGTGTGAGCTCGCGAGAAGGCGTGGAACGCCTGCAAAATAGCCTTCTCAGGATAGGCGAGTGGTCAGAAAGGTGGCAGATGCCATTTAACCTTGATAAGTGCAAGGTAATGCACATCGGCCATGCTAACCCTCGGGAAAACTACTCCTTCTAGGCAAACACCTAGATACCAATGACCTTGAGAAAGATTTAAGCGTGTTAATCAGCAGTGATCTAAAGTTCTCCAAGCAGTGCCTCCAGGTGGAAGATAGGGCCCAACGAATGCTGGGGTACATAAAGAGGCATTTTCGCTTCCGAAATAAGCAGATTGTTCTCGCCTTGTACAACTTTCTAGTCCGGTAACACCTTGAATACGCCGTATAATTCTGGTCCGCTAACCTGAGGAAGGATATTGAACGGCTGGAAAGAGTATAGGCCATAGCCACAAAATTGTTCCCCTCTCTTAGACATAGAAGTTATCAGCATAGGTTACGAGAACGCTGGATGTTCCCCTTGGAGACGCGCAGGTTAAGAGGCCAGCTGATTGGAACTTTTAAGATAATACCAGGAATTGAAAAAGTAGATCACAGGTGGCTGTTCACGTTGAACGCAAATGCTACACGTAACTACGGTTACAAACTGGAATGACTGCAATTCCATACTAGCATTTGCGGAAACTTCTTCTCGTACAAAATCTGCCGAACGTGGAACCATCTACGGCCAGAAGTGGTGAGCAGTTCGTACGTCGAACAGTTCAAATCTCTGCTTGACAAGATAATCCACACCCTCACCTAGATAGTAGCACCTTAGTATAGATTATAGATCTGAGGAAAGTAGATAGGTTTCAACTTTTTTTATACAAGTTTCCTGTTTTTGTTCTTTTTTTCAGCACATTCAGATATAGTTTCAGCTTTCCGGCCCGCAAGATGGGCGGAGACAGCTTTCATCTATGTTATAATTTCTCTTATGCTATAGGTTAGGGCTTTCCCAAAATAGTACCTCCACGGTATTGTCACCAATGTCCTTAGTGACTCTCTCTTTCTCTCTCTCCTCTCTCTCTCTCTCTCATTCTCTCTCTCTCTCTCTCTCTCTCTCTCTCTCTCTCTCTCTCTCTCTCTCTCTCTCTCTCTCTCTCTCTCTGTCTCTCTCTCTCTCCTCTCTCTCTCTCTCTTGAACGTTGCAAAGGAGGGAAATACTGCCCACCTGCAGGAAGATCTTGGGAAGATTGGGGAGTGGTCGGACACGTGGCAAATGCCTTTTAACGTGGGGAAATGCAAAGTGATGCATATCGGCCACAGAAACCCCCAATCTCAGTATATCCTTAAGGGCACTGCTATGGAATCCACCGACACTGAGAAGGACTTGGGTGTAACAATCACTAGTGACCTCAAGTTCTCGAAACAGTGCATTGAGGCGGAGAAAAAGGCCCAAAGGATGCTAGGCTATATTAAGCGCCAGTTTGGTTATCGGAACCAGGAGATTGTACTGTGCCTGTAAAACTCACTTGTCCGACCGCACCTGGAGTATGCCGTACAATTCTGGAGTCCTTCATTGCGAAAGGACATCGCGAAATTGGAACGCGTACAAGCCAGGGCAACCAAGCTGATTCCCTCTATCCGACATAAAAGTTATGAGGATAGACTAAGGGAATTAGATCTGTTCTCGCTAGAAACCCGTAGACTGCGTGGTCAACTCATCAAAGTTTTCAAAATACTTCGAGGGTTCGACAATGTTGACTACCGGGATATGTTCACACTGAGTGAGAACAGAACGCGCAATCACGGCTTCAAACTTGAACTGAAGCGTTACAACCGCAATCTGTGTGGAAATTTTTTCACTTACAGTATCTGCGGTATGTGGAACGCACTTCCACTGGAAGTTGTCAACAGTGAATCGGTTGACCAGTTCAAGTCAAGACTAGACAAAGTCTTGAAAAGTGGCCGTTTAGGGACGCAAAACAATTGAGCAGCCTTGTGCCCGCTCAATTGCTAGTCCAAAGGTACCCTCTTTGAATGGACCGTAAGGTCTCCTAGGGTACCTTCTTTCCTTGTTGTTGTTACTCCTTGTTTTTGTTGTTACTCTCTCTCTCTCTCTCTCTCTCTCTCTCTCTCTCTCTCTCTCTCTCTCTCTCTCTCTCTCTCTCTCTCTCTCTCTCTCTCTCTCTCTCTCTCCCAGCATGGATTCAGACGGGGGCGCTCGTGCCTAACCAATTTACTCGAATATTTTCATAACATGATTTGCATCTACAATGAAACTAAAGTGGCGGATATAATTTACTTTGACCTTAAAAAGGCCTTTGATACAGCTCCTCACGAAAGGCTATTGATGAAAATTAGAGAAGTTGGAGTGAGGTTTAACATACTTAAATGGATTAAAAACTGGCTATCAAATCGTTCACAGCGGGTTGTAAGTGGGGCGTTTTCAGAGTGAGCCCCAGTCATCAGCGGGGGTACCACAGGAGTCAGTCCTGGGCCCATTATTATTTATTGTTTACATTAATGACTTGGATAAAGGAGTGTTTAGTAGGATCTCTAAATTTTCAGATGACACAAAGCTAGGAAGCCGAGCCCTTTCGAGACCCGATGTAGAGCAAATACAAAGAGACCTTAATAAAATTGTCGAATGGGCGGATAAATGGGAAATGGCCTTTAACATAGTTAAATGCAAGGTCATGCATTTAGGATATCATAACTTAAAAGTAGAATACCATATGAAAGGCCAAATTCTCGAGTCCGTTAACTTAGAAAAAGACCGGGGGATTTTAATCTCGGAGGACCTAAGTATCGAAACAATGCCTAGAAGCTTGTAAAAAAGCAAACCGAATGCTAGGATATATTGCTTGGAATTTTAATACGTTCAAAAACCTTCTTGATGAGTACTTCAATAGTGTAAATATAACATAGTAGGAGCATAGAAGAAAACGTCATACGAAATAAAGAGTTGGGAATTTAATAAAATGAAATGAGCAATAAAAAGTTGCCAGCGACCCATCCCTGCATGGAGTGAATGTGAATTCCCCTTTTTTTTTGTCTGTCCTATAATTATATTATTTTCATCACTAGCAGGCGAAGCTTGCGGGAGAAGAGAGCACTGCCCTATCACCCCCCCCCCCCCTCTCCCTTCTGATTCGAAGAAGCCTGTTCGTGTATTTGAGGGATAGCTGAACCTGCGTGTCAAAGGTACATATGCAGATAAGTAGGTACCGTAGAATTGAAATAATTAGAAGAGGCATGTAAAGAAAGGTTAAATGATACACATGTGGATAAGTGTGTACAGTAGAATAGAAATATTTTTTAAAAATCATGTAAAAATATATATACAGAGGGTACACATGTAGATAAGTGTGTACCGTAGAGTTAACTAGTTAAAAAAACAACAACAAAAAACATGTTAAAAAAAGCATGATACACTAACTTTAGAAAGTCGTAGTTAACATCTTCTGTAAGCGGACTGGTCTTGAGTGGATCTCAGGGTCTTTGCTGGGCGTTGTTTCTGTATATCTCTCTCTCTCTCTCTCTCTCTCTCTCTCTGAGACAAAGGCTCGTTAGCCTTTGTCTCAGTTGCTCGTTAGCCTTTGTCCCAGTTGCTCGTTAGCCTTTGTCTCAGTTGCTCGTTAGCCTTTGTCTTGTTCGAAGGTGTTCAGTGTTGCGCGCTCGAATATAATTCTTAAAATTCTTTTTTGACATAATTTACTTATATTTAAAGCGATTTTTTCTTTTTTAAAATAGATTTGTTTCATTGTCACTACAATTAAATATTTTTTGTGTGCGTGTACATAAATAAATACATAATCGACACTATCCGGCCGGGGTTTTTTTTGTTTTGTTTTTTTGCCGTCATCTCCTAAGCTCATCTTCAATAGACTCCCAACTGTAAGTAATTTCTGAGTGTTAATAAATTATTTTATTTATCAATATTGTCTTCGAGGTCTCCCTTTTTTCGTTTACTTCTGTTCTTTCCTGTTGCTAACCGTCCTGTTACAGGCCGTTGACCAATCACGACAGAGCCTTTTTAATCCCTTAATCCGCCTCGTGTTTCTGCCAGCGCCATTTTGCTTCATCTTTCTCTCTAAGCGAGTAATTTCCTAAAAATATTTCGTTCTAAAATCATAATTTATTTAGTATATATTCCTTATTTGTTAGTGATTTTTCAGGAATAAAGATAAGTTTTAGATACTAATTTTTCTATAATACAAGATATATCTCTTCGATTTAGTGAATTATAGATTTCCTTTCGGTTGATATTTAACGGTTGATAGGCATTGGTTTTTAGCACGTCTTTTTAAAATCGACCAGTCTGTAATAATAAATCTATTTTGCAATTAAAATTTGTAAGTAAGTGTACATATCATATTGTTTAGCAATTTTTTAATATAAAGTGAAGTTCTAAATACCAATTTTATCTACCGTAGGATCAAGTGTTTAATTAACGTGTATTGAATCAAGCTTTAAACGGTGTGGTCAAGTATAAGTGTACATAAGTGAAAGTGAAGTAAAGTGAGGTTATTATAAAAAAGAAGGATACCCGGAGCCCTCAAATTAAAGCATTGTTGCTTTAAATGCAAGAATACACGTTGGATCATCGATTTTCAAGAACAATGCTTTGAGAATATCACGTCGAGAAGTGTATGCGAATTCTGCAAAATAAAAGAAAAATTTGATATCGAAAAGGCAAAATGGATGTCTGTAATAAGCTCTATGGAAAACCGCATCAATGCCCTCGAATTAAAGAACTGTGCTTGTCAAACAGAAGATGAAACCAAAATAGCTCGAGTAGATACTAAAATCGTGAAACTGGAACAAGAAGTCGCAATTCTCACTAACAAAATTGATACATCAAACATAAAAGATGAGGACAATTTCATCCAAGTTAGAAATAAGCGCCCATTCAAACCAAGCATTCAGAAAAAAGCAACAATCTCAACCAAAAATAGATATGATATATTGTCCTTGTCCTACGAAGAAGAGGAAGAAACGTATTTAGCTGGTGACTCAATAATTCGGAATCAAATCGATCACTTTGGAAGTTGGAACATCAAAAAGCGCAAATTCCGATGCTATCCAGGAATAAAGATTGAGCAATTAACAGAACAATTAAACAACTTTGAGATGAAAAGCAAAGAGAGTCAAATCATAGCGAATGTTGGAAGCAACGATGTGTTCAACGGAAAAAACTATCAAGGTTCGGAAAGCATAATGAATGACTACAAGAAAATGATAAAAACAATCAAGACCAAAATGGATAATGCAATTGTTGTTGGGGTGCTACCAAGAATTTACGAGAGATACGAAAATCTAAGTCGAGCAATTGGGATAAATCATCGTCTAGAAGATCTTTGCAAGAAGGAGAATGTTAAATTTATTGACCCCTGGCTACTTTTCATCCACAACAAAGACTTATTTTCTCAGGATGGCATCCATCTCTCCACAAAAGGTAAAATGAAATATGGAGAATTGCTACAAACTAACCTACGAAATTTAATGAAAAATAAAGCACCAAGTCAAGAACCACAGGGAAACGATCGAAGCCCCAATTCAGAAGAAATCAGTTAAACACATTAAAAACTCTATTCTTTAACGCAAGATCAATTAGAAACAAATTTACGGAGTTCAGAGCGTTGGTATTGACCAAAAAGTACGACATCATAGGAATAACTGAGACATGGATACATACAGAGTCACGTGATATTATTTCAGAATTCCAGTTAAAAGGATACAAGTTATTTCATAAAGATAGATTACAGAGAGAAGGTGGAGGTGTTCTTTTATATGTACGCGAAGATTTGCACCCTGTAGAATGTAACACTGACTCTGTTTTTGAAATGGTAACGGTTAAAATAAACCAAAAAAAGAACCTATATGTTATTTTAGTTTATAGGAGTCCACATCAGCTCCGGGAGACAGATGACCAATTTTATGAATACTTAACGAACATTTGTAAAGACAAGTTATCAGTGATCATTGGAGATTTTAATTGTGCTAAAATAAACTGGCCTAACAAAACTGCACACTCAGAAGGACAAAGATTGATTAATTTTATTGAGGATAATTTCCTGACTCAGTGGGTGAAAGAACCAACAAGAGATGAAAACATATTGGATTTAGTGTTAACATCAGACGATGAATTGATTTCAAATTTAAATGTTGGAGACAGAATAGGAAATAGTGATCATAACGCAGTAGATTTTGAAATTAATATACCACGTGTCCTACAAAATGACACCACCGCTAAACTTAATTTCAAAAGGGCAAATTATGCTGAACTAAGAAAGAGTTTGAGCACTTTTAGGATAAATAATGAAGAAATAAACGTAGCATGGCATGAATTTAAAAACAATCTTCTCAACAAACAGTTTCAATTCATACCACTGGCTGTTATTAAAGATAAAAATGTTAATAAACCGAAATGGCTATCTCAAGAAATTATGAAACTCATTAGAAACAGAGATAAAACATATAAAAGGCTAAAATACAACCATAACATAGAAAACAGGAATCATTATCTGGAATTGAGAAGAAAAGTTAAAGCCGAGATTACAAGAGCAAAACGAAATGAAGAAATAAGAGCAGCTCAAAATTGCAAAAATAATCCTAAAGAGTTCTTTGCCTTAGTAAACAGCAGAAAACCCATAAAGAACAATATTGGCCCAATAAGAGATAAGTACAATAATTTGCAGTTCGATGATATTGGAATAGCAAACACTCTCAACGAATATTTTGTATCTGTTTTCACAAAAGAGTGTAACTCGTATGACTATACAGAAACACGTGAAATGGCTAATATTATACCACTCGAATCGGTTCGATGCAGTGTCGACAACACAAAGAAACTAATAGAGAAGATGAATAAATTTAAATCCCCGGGACCGGATAAAATATACCCAAGAGTTTTAAAAGAAGTCATAAATCAAGTAGCAGAACATCTTACGCAAATTTTCAATTTATCCCTAGAGAGTGGAATTGTTCCTCAAGACTGGAAGATGGCAAATGTAACGCCAATATTTAAGAATGGATGTAAAGAGACTGCCAGCAATTTTCGCCCTATAAGTTTAACTTCCGTAGTTGGGAAACTCCTTGAAACTCACATTTCCAATACAATTGTAGAGCATTTAGAAAAGAATAAACTCCTAAATGATTCTCAGCATGGCTTCAGGAGAAAGAGATCTTGCCTCACAAATTTACTAGAGTTTTTTCACTATATAAATACCTAGTACGACAATAATAGATCGGTTGACATTTTGTATCTAGACTTCCGAAAGGCATTTGATAAAGTTCCGCATAAGAAGTTGATGTGTAAAGTAAGAGCCTTTGGAATAAAAGGCGAAATTGCAAAATGGATAGAAAATTGGCTTACGGATAGAAAACAGCGAGTAGTTATAAACGGACAAGCGTCACAATGGGTTTCCGTTTGTAGTGGCGTCCCGCAAGGCTCTGTCCTTGGCCCGTTACTATTCATTATGTACGTTAATGATATAGATGATGGCCTACTATCGAAAATTTCTAAGTTTGCGGATGATTGTAAATTAGGAAAAGGGATAATTACTGAACAGGACGTTCAAGAATTTTAAAATGATATTGATAAAATAGTAAGATGGACGGAAAAATGGGAATTGCCCTTAAATCTTGAAAAGTGCAAAATAATGCATATTAGTTATAATAATCCAAGGAGAGAATACAAACTGTTCGACAATGAGATCAAAGAAACTGAAAATGAAAAAGACCTAGGTGTCTACATTACAAACGATCTAAAGTTTTCACGGCAGTGCATCGAAGTCGAAAAGAAAGCGCAAAGGATTCTTGGATATATAAAACGCCAAATCACTTTCAAAAATAAGATTACAATTCTGAATATGTACAATGCACTAGTAAGGCCACAATTAGAATATTGTTCCCAAGCCTGGTCTCCTTACTTAAGAAAAGATATTGAGAAGTTAGAAAAAGTACAAGCCAGAGCCACGAAATTGATTCCAGAACTAAGGAATTATAATTATGAAACAAGATTAGAAAGATTAAATTTATTCAGCCTTGAAACAAGAAGATTGAGAGGTCAATTAATAGAAATGTTTAAAATACTAAAAGGAATAGAAAATGTCGACTCTAATATTTGGTTTCAGTTTAGCACATCTACTACGCGATCAAACGGAATGAAAATAAAACCCAAGAATTTTCGCACAAATACATGTGGGAACTCATTTGCGTATAAAATTGTGAACAAGTGGAATCAATTACCAGAGGATGTAGTGAAATGAAATACAGTAGAAAATTTTAAAAAGAAATTGGACAAAATTTTAAGAAATCTAACATAATATGTGACGTGACTAATAAGTTAAAATAAAATTTATATGCTAATTTTAAGATTTACAAAATATTAATTGTATTTATTATAAAATATATTTATTGTATGCAATCATAATAAAATGCTTTTTGACATAAATATGTTGTAAATATTCCTTATAGCTCAGAATCATTAACCAAAGACAAAGAACGAGTTTATGTTCTAATATTGGACGAGAAACCCTAATCTAAGTTGAATGTATATATATATATTAGCATGTAAAATATTATATAGAATAAGTAAGTTATGAGAGAACAGCAAATTGACAAAAAAGAGTTAACTCTTGCATTTGTAGCACAAGTAGCATAATAAAAAGTTTGGATGTAGCAAATAAATACAAAAAAATAAGTACCTCCATTGAAATGGAACGAATGATGTTCTTTTGAGGTACTTACTATCCTTGTAACTCCTTGTAACTCTCTCTCTCTCTCTCTCTCTCTCTCTCTCTCTCTCTCTCTCTCTCTCTCTCTCTCTCTCTCTCTCTCTCTCTCTCTCTCTCTCTCTCTCTATCTCTATCTCTGCCCGCCTACAAAAAGATCTCCGGAAGAGTGGGGAGTGGTTGAGCACGTGGCAAATGCCTTTTAATGTGAACAAATGCAAAGTAATGCATATCGGCCACCGAAACCCCCAATCACGGTATATCCTTAAGGGCACTGCTCTTGAAAGCACTGATACCCGGAAGGACTTAGGTGTAACAATCACAAGTGACCCCAAAGTCTTGAAACAGTGCATTAAGGCAGAGAAAAAGGCACAAAGGATGTTAGGTTATATAAAGCGACAGTTTGTATATCGAAACAAGGAAATAGCATTCTGTTTGTACAATTGACTTGTCCGACCGCACCTGGTGTATGCCGTACAATTTTGGAGTCCTTCGTTTCGAAACGATATCGCAAGATTAGAACGTGTGCAAGCCATAGCAACCAAAGTGATTGCCTATATCAGACAGAAGAGTTATTAGGATAGATTTCGGGAATTAGACTTGTTTTCGCTGGAGACCCCAGACTGCGTGGTCAGCTTATTGAAGTGTTTAAAACACTTCGAGGCTTCGACAATGTAGACTACACTGATGTTTTCCAACTTAGTGAGGGCAAAACTAGAAATCACGGGTACAAACTTGATCACCACAGTGATCTGTGTGGGAGATTTTTCACATACAGCATCTGCGGTAGCTGGAACGCACTTTCAGTGCAAGTTCTCAACAGCATTTCTGTTGATCAGTTCAAGTCAAGACTGAACAAAGTCTTGAAAAGTCGCCGTTTGGGCACATAAGCCGTTGAGCACAACTGTGCCTGCTCGACTGCTTGTCCAAAGGTACCCTCTCTGAATGGACTTTAAGGTCTTCTAGAGTACTTCTTATTCTTGTAGCTCCTTGTAGATATCTCTCTCACTCTCTCTCTATCCCTCCATTTCTCCCTCTCTCGCCCTCTTTTTTCCCATCTACCTCTCCCCTCTCCATTAGGAAGTAAAGAGGAAAGAGAGGAGGGGTAAGAAGAAGAAGAAGAAGAAGCAGAAAATAACCTCCAGCGCCGCAGAGGATCATTTGAGAACACTAAATTGCTTTGCCGTCCTGTCAACCGGAGACGTGCAATGCGTAGTTGTGGAATACACAGATGCGAGGCCTTCAGTAACACTTGGGTTGAGTAAGGTGCTACAGATTGAAGGTACGATGCCTCGCCAGGCTGGATAACGAGGCACTTCGAGATGAAGTTAATAAGTTGCGGAATTTATCCTGGAGCCATAAAGGGGGTGGAGTCGGTCAAACTGAGCATATAGTGAAGACATCCTTGAAGATTGCAGAAGACCTCTTCTCCAAGACAAACAAGGCCATGTTCTTTGGAATTCTACACATAAAGTTTGCTACATCAAACGCAAATAGCAAACTTCTCGGTATTGACAAACGTCTAAGTCACCTCTGTGCCCTCACAGGAATTATGTTTGTATACCCGGTAGACTTATTCTTTAGACGGGATTACCAATACGCAGACGACGGTGTCCAGCTAAACGACCGAGAAGGGGGAGTTTCTGGCCGAGTTAATTGACCGAGGATTGCAGGGAAAAAGCCGGGTGACCATTCAACAGGAAACAGCGAGCAGCAAACTCAATACGAGCCGTAAGAGGAGGCTAATGTGGGGCATCCAATTGTAGGAGCCCCTGCTATAGCGCAACCCGAGAGAAGTATAGAACCCCTGCCAGTGACGAAGAAGTGATCACAGGGGGAGAAGAACCAGGCAACTCGGAAGTCGCTCATGGTGAGGCGTCACCACCTGCTAACAACACTCCAACCGAGTCGTGGGGAAACGCGTTAGCGGATGGAACGTGCGGACTAGCCAGCGTCCCCTAAGGTTTTTTTTTTACCGTGAGGTGGATAAGGCACAAGTGGGACGAAGCTGTGGCAGTATTGGCCTCTAATAACCGAATATATATCGTGGCGATCGTAGAAACGTGGATCCATACTGACACGCAAGACTTCGAGGGTGAGTTAGCGATCCACGGCTATACAATGTTCCATCGCAATCGACCGTGTCGAGAGGGCAGCGAAGTTATGGTATACATGCGGAACTGCTTTTCTGCTGTCGAATGCAAGGTAATATGTGGCTTCAAGAGTTTAGCAATAGAAATAGATCTATTCAGCTCCTCTTATTGGGTAGTGGTGATGTACAGGCCAAAAAGCCACGAAGCTCACGGGCCTGATAAATAGTCGCACGAGTTTGAGCATGGGAGACTTAACTGCCACGGGACTGACTGGAGGAACTGGTAAGGCAATAGTGAAGGGAGAAGACTCATTGAGTTCGCTCAGGTTAACTTCTTGACACAGTGGGTCGAGGAGCCGACCATGGGTAAGAACATGTTAGACTTTCTGTTTACTATTGAGGACATTTGGTGGGAACATGTTAGACTTTCTATTTACCACTGAGGAGGACATGGTATCCGCACTTAGAGTGGGAGAGTGTCTGGGAAGGATCGATCATCGCACAGTCACGTTTTCCGTCCACACTCTGTGTGACAGAAGTTCTCACGCTGCTACCTTCAAACCCGACTTCCGACGCACGAACTTTAAAGGCCTTCTGGATGCGATAGCTCGGCTTGAACATGCAGATGGTTGACGTTTTAAGATATCTTTATGGCCCAGCAGTCTGCGTTCGTCCCCAGCAAGAGGATGAGTAGCAAGCCTCTCCACCTGAAGTGGCTCAGTCCTTGCATCACCGTAGCGATAAGGAACCGGAAAACTGCATACGACAGCTGGAAAGCCAGCGATAATGAAGAAAGGCTTCTTCAATACAGAACAAATTGTAGGTACGTTTAAATTACTGGTGCGCAGAGCTAAGCGCATTGAGTAAATTTAGGTGGTCCCCCTCTGTAAAGAAATCCAGAAGGAATTCTTCCTATATGTCAATTGCAGCAAAACGATTCACTATAGCATAGGACCGCTGAGAGATGACAATGGCATGTTAGGGAAGACATAATTCGACATCGGGAATGTGTTGAACGACTATTTCGCCTCCGTACTTAAGAGGAAAGTCGAGGTCCCAGCTCTGAAGTCACGGGTTCACCTCTTAGAGGAAGAAAATCTATGCGAAATAGTTTTAGATGGAAATAAATTAGAAACCATATTAGGAAACCTTAACCCGTACAAGACTCTTCCTAAAGTCATCCGAGAAGTTAGCGAAGAGGTCGCTCCACAATTTCCAAAAGTCTTTGTAAATTACAGAGGTGGGGGAAGACTGGAGAATAGCAGACTTAACCTTCATCTATAATAATGGGCAAATGCCCCGGTAATTACCGGCCTATTATTCTGAAATCTATCGTAGGTAAACTGATCGAGGGCATAATCGCAGACCGCATAGTGCAGCACTAAGATTCGGTGAATCTTATATTGGATTCCCAGCACGAACTTCGCAATGACCGTTCATATCTCACTAATTTATTATAATTTTATAACAGTATTTTGAGTAAGCATAACCGTAGTCTAGCTGTGGACATCTTATACCTGGATTTTAAAAAAGAAGAATGGATAAAAAAGTGGCTGTAAGGATGGCCAAACAAGTGAAAATCTACAGGGTAGCCTCGAAATGGGTGCCGGTAAGTAGTTTGGTGTCCGAAGGTGCATTGCTCAGACTTCTATTGTTTATCGTCTAAATCAAAAACATAGACAAGGGACTACTATGGTCGAAGGCCAAGTTCGCCGACGATAGCAAGTTAGAAGGCAGTGTGAGCTCAGGAGAAGGAGTAGAATGGCTGCATAATAGCCTTCTCAGGACAGGTGAGTGGTCAGAGAAGTGGCAGATGCGATTTAACCTTGATAAGTGCAAGGTAATACACATCGAACATGCTAACTCTCAGGAAAACTATCCTTGCTAGGCAAACAACTAGATAACACCAACTTTGAGAAAGATTGATTTAAGCGTGCTAGTTAGCAGTAACCTGAAGTTCGTCAATCAGTGACTCCAGGAAGAAAAGAAGGCCCATAAAATGTTAGGATCCATAAAGAGACATTTTCGCTTCCAAAACAAGCAGATTATTCTCGCTTACAACTCTGTAATCCTATCACACCTTGAATACGCCGTTCAATTCTGGACCCCAACCCTGCAGAAGGACATAAACGGCCAGCTGATTGAAACTTTTTAGATAATACGGGGAGTTGAAAACGGAGAACAGTGGAGGCTATTCATGTTGAACTCAAATTGTACACAAAACCACGGTTGCAAATTGGAATTACCGCAATTCCATACTTGTGGCAATTTCTTTTCCTACAAGATCTGCGGAACGTGAAACCGTCTACCGCCAGAAGTGGTGAAAGGCTCCTTTGTGGAAAAGTTTAAATCTCGACAATATGAGATAATCCACTTGACCTAGATGGTACCAACTTGCTATAGAACGTAGTATCCAGTAAAGTATAGAAGCAATTAGATAGATTTCAGCTCTTCTATCAAAATTTCCTGATTATGTTCTTTTTCCTAGCACAATCAGGTATCTTTTCAGATTTCTGGCCCGCAAAAGCGGGTGGGAGAGGTGAGTAGGGAGATCTTTCATCTGTGCCACGCTTTCTCTTATGCATTAGGTTAGGGTTTTACAAAATAGTACCTCCATGTTATGGTCAGCAATGGCCTTTGAGGTATTATTATTCATTATGACTCTTTTTCTCCCTCTCTCTCGCACTCCTAGTCTTTCTCCCTCTCTCTCGCACTCCTAGTCTTTCTCCCTCTTTCTCTCTCCTTTTCTATCCCTCTCTTTTTCTCCATATTTCCCTCTCTCTCTCCCTTTCTCTCCTTTTACTCTCTTTTTTTCTCTCCTTTTCCCTCTCCCTCTCTCTCCTTCTCTCTCTTTCTCCTTCTTCCTATTCTTTTTTCTCTCCCTCTCCCTCTCTCTATCTCTCTCAAACACAAACACACAAATAACCAAAGCATTCAACTTTCAGGGATATCAAGTTATCTTCCCTCCCACTTCCCTCATCATTATTTTTTCTCAAAACCCCGCTTCGTCTCGCACGCCTCTTAAATTTCTTCTCTCGGTTGTTTCATATTTCCATGCAATAGCCAAGTTTTCTCTTCCGTTAGATCATCAATCTTCTTGTATAGCATCTCTCTCTTATGATTTTCACACTAAGGAACATCGCCCAATCTTCATACCCACTTTGACTTTGCTACTCGTCTACTACACTCAGCCACCACTATTTTGAGAAGCCTATCGAGCCTCTCTCACGCCTTCTTCCTCTTTCATACTCAGCTTGGAGTTACCATTATTATTTCCATTTCTCCTTTCCTTTCAACTCCAACTCAATTTTCTCTTTCAAAGTTTCATGCAACTCTTCTCATAACTGATATCTTGAGTGACAGATGACAATAATGTCGTCACCAAAACCAATACAGTTGACGTACGGTTACCAGGCCAGTGAGTGGTCTTATTGACAGTTCTATGAATAAATCAATAAGAGCTGAAGCGATTGGACAGCTTCTCTTACTCAATCATTATTTGTCAACTATCAGACCCTATCCCCTTTAATTTTAGCTGACTTCTACTTTTCTATGATACGAAAAGTGTATCCTATCTATCAAATTTATATCTACTCGTAAGTTTTTTCCCTGATCTCTGAAATATAGATAAAATGTTTAGTCTTCCTCTATAATTACAGCCAAATAAATAGGATATCTATTTTCCCTCTACCCCTGCTAAAGGCAATTATTTACATTACATTCCTTTGCCAAATTGAATGCAATGCAAATTATTTCCTATGTGATTTGAATATTTAGAATAAGCCATTAAACTCCTTTGTTTAGATGCTATGGTGCATCGTACATACCAAAGCTTTAAATCTTTTGTTCACCATATACCACCTCACGTCTCATCCGACAGTATCGCCCTAACTTAGAAAACCAAATAGCTTAAACAATATTTTCTTGAAAATATAGTTGAAATTGCCTCTGATAGTGTCAAAGTTTCATTTCATAGAACAATGGCTAAAAAAGCTATGATGAAAGCAATGTGTATTTGAAGAAATAATGCGTCCATTAGTAGACAACGATATTTTGTATATTTAAGCTTACACGTAAAAATCTTAACGTATGTCTGGTAACACTGTCGCACCTGTATTGTAGACGGCTACTGATTATATTACTCATTTATCAGGATCGCGAGACGAGTTAAGGTAGACAAATCCTTCAGAAAATGAGTTGCGAGTTGGAAGAGTGAATGAATGACTAAAATATTTAGGCATTGTAATCGGTAAAAATGTGTATTTCACGCATATTAAACCTCCGTGAAGATAACGGGTCTTGCGAGTCGACGAAAAAAACAGGTCGTCCTCGAAATATAATCCCACATAAGAACACACAACGCAACAGATGTCGATGAAGGACCGTTTTGAGACAGTCCCCGGTACTTCACGTCAAGAGGCCGAGAACTTGAACCTAAATGTGTCCGCCAAACTGCATCGAATCGCTTGAAAGGGGTGTGACCCATAACACTTTCCCCTTTCTAAAAAAAAACTCATTATTAAAAAACATAAAGTGTCGGCTAGGTTGGCTTTCTCAACTGAGTATGTGCTCCCCAATGCTATAAAGAAGAAAAGTGTTTTTCAGCGACGAAAGTAAATATCATTTGTTCGGATCAGATTGGAATCAGTATATAAGCCGTCGTACAGGTAAAATAATGTATTCCGTATGCACAAAAAAAGACAGTTAAATTCGTATTGGAGCAGTAATACAGGATTTTGCAAAAGTTCTGTTACATTGGTTTATTGATCTTTCGAAAAGTTTACGAGTGTAATAGAAAAAGTTCCGTCACACAAACTTAAAGTTCTACTTCTCCAGCACGTGTCATTAAAACGACTTTTCTATTGTGTGCAGCTGTGTCGAGATCAAAGAGAAAGAATCGAGATCTCTGCTCTCCCGCGCGCGGGAAACAACATGTTTTCTAGTTTTGGGCGTTATTTTACTATTGCAGCTCAAAGTATTAGAATATCGTGAAAAACCTGATTTATTTTTATTAATTTATTTAAAAATGTAAATACACAGCTGTTCAGTAACTCCACCCAAGGGGTGGAACTAATGAGCCCGACGACGGAGGCTTGTCCACAAACGAGTCTAGGCTACGCTCCCCGGGAAATGAAACTGTATATATAGTCATGCAAGAGAGATATTAGGATTATTATTATTATTATTTTAAAAAAGAAGTTCGATTCAGTTAAGACGGTAAGATCAATTTGTTCTCATCTTAGCGCTACAGAACCCCCTCTAATTCACCTAAGTCTTGTCGCTCCAGAATTCAATACTACGCGTTGAATAAGAAAACCTGCTTGTCGCCCACAAAGTACTTCTTGACATGCCGCCATCCACTTTAATAGGCCCTTATTAGAATAAAAGTATATTTTTGCTACGTCCATTCTCAAAGTCCTTCTTTATCTCGATTACCCATAAACCTTCGGTAAGCCCAGCGAACAATAAGAATATCATGAAGAAATCATATTAAGGAGTCAGATACTGAATTCACCTTCACCATAAATTGGTAACCCTGCATCTATTTACCATAACCTGGTGACCCTCATCGCACAACAAATTGGTGACCTCTCTTCTCCCGATAAACTGGTAACCAACCCGCCATAAACTCGTGAAATTGGCACTGTCGCCGCTATAAACTGGTGACCCTTCATTTCGACCGGACAGTGAAGGTATCAAAGAAATGGACTCGTCAAGCCACTATCAGGCAGGATAAGGTGAAAGGGACTTCGTAAACACTATCAACATTAAGCCGCTCATCTTGAATGAAACATCAGTCGCAGGTTGGTCCAAATTGTGGATGCCCAGTTTCACATCTCCGGAATAAACTAGGAGGAGAAGAAATTTTTTCATGTATTGGCCTCACTTCCTCCTGAGACAGTTGATCGTCTTTTTTCAGCCATTATATCGGCCTAAAATTATCAGCTTTTAAGTGCAGAAGTGATTGTGCTATTCGAGAAGACCAAACCCGAGCTTTTCAAAAAGCTCATCGTATCCTCCACGCTCACAGGCCGACCCTAGACCAATTTGGAAGATCTACAGAAAACATCCAGGTACGAGTTGGTGAAGAGCTTGCGTGAAACAAGCTCATTCAGTCCTTGCCGGCTAATATCCCGCATGTAATCGCCACACATAAAGAAATAACCCTGGCCTAATTAGAAAAACTGGAGGATGAACTGATGACATTCGCTAGAGCGCAGTGCCTCAGTGTAAATACTTGTAGTGAGTCGAGAGGACGCAGTGCTGTTTCCGTGTCCAACGCGTTTATGCCCTATAATAATACCGATACTAGTGATAATCATATAAATAATTCAGTGGCAAATGCGCTATCAGTGCCTAAAAGTGATTACAGTGAGTGCAATACACCGGGGAGATTGAGATCCTTCCGAAAGAACCAAAGACCTGTATTTTTCCGCTCACGTGTGTATTTTGGCGAGGAAGCTAAGCTCCGTAAACCCGGCTGGAGGCGGCCAAAGAGAGAAAAACAATTGCAAATGCAACCTTCACCCTGGCTATCTTCGCCAGCCCCTGCGGAAAACTAACTGGACATGCCATTGCAAGCATGGCCACTGGTTTGCAGTCAATTTTTACCGTCGCCGCTAAAGTGTGCAAAAATAAATGCGAGTTTTTAATCGACAAGGGGGCGAGTGTATCGATACTTCCGACTAAATTGGAGAAATCGAGTGATTACCATCAAATCCCTATGAATCCGGCAGAAATAGAAAAAACAGCGGTTATAAGGCCATTTGGTTTGTGGGAATAGGTCAAACTCCCATACGGCCTCCGAAATGCAAGTTGCACATTCCAACGGCACATGGAAAACCTTTTTCTAGAATTACAGTTCGTTTATGTATATATAGACGACATCCTGATATTATCAAACAATATGGATGACCACTTGAAGCATTTGGACCAGGTCTTCAAAATTCTGGTGGAAAATAGTATGATGATATCCTTGGAGAAATGCAAGCTTGCAAAGGAAGAAATCGAATTTTTAGGGTATCACATTTCGGTGCAAGGAATTTACCCGCGGGCCAAGAAGATGAAGGAAATTGGAAACATGCCACTTCCGAAGGACTATAAGGGACTTCGACGATATTTGGACATGTTGGGATACTACCGAAGAATTATACCTAATTTTGACGCGATTGCAGCCCGTTAACTGCGCTTGCATGCCTGCAACCAAAGGTTTGTGTGCTGAGTGGAATTATGAGGCACGAGGAGCATTTGAAAATACCAAATCGGCCTTAATCTTCCTCCGTTAAGGTCTATCACCCGCTGCCCATTGATTTACCGTGCCAATTAGTGACGGATTGTTCCCAGTGCGCGGCAGGTGCTGCCCCTGCACCAAATTAGACGGATCACCACGACTGGTTGCATTCTTTTCGAGCAAGCTAAGCCAGACGTAGAAAACATACTCCACATATGACAGAGAGAACCTAGCGGCGTATCTTTCTGTTGTCCACTTCAAGCACATGATTGAAGGTCGCAATGTTACCTTGTGCACTGATTAGAAACCATTAGTATCGGATTTTTCATCGCCGTTAAGTTAAAAAACAGAAAGAAGGCAACGCCATTGGAGCGCCATTTTGGAATACATCAGCGATATCGCCTACGTGCGTGGTCAGGACAACGTAGTCACTGACTGCCTTTCAAGTAACGTCAGTTCATACCAAATTGACTCTTTTGACCTCCAAGCTTTGGTGGCAGAGCAAGATAATGATAATAAAACGAAGGAATTTTGCTCGCAATTAAAATCTTTTCCTTTTGCCGGGGAAGCTCAATTATGGTGTGAAGTAACATTAAAATACCTACGACCATTTGTCCCTATGACGGGCAGAAGAACGCTCTTTAATCAATTCCATAATCTCTCACACCCTGGAGTCAAGGCTTCACTTCGTCTTGTTAAATGACGATATTTCTGACCCAATATGGACATGGATAGTTGCTCCTGGACAAGGGAGTGCCTCGCGTGTCAATCTTCCAAGATTAGTCGCAACACGAAATTCCCGACCCTGCCCATTGGCATGCCATCTTACGGGTTCAAGACTGTGCATATCGATATAGTAGGACCACTCCAGCCGCGTACACTGCCTGGACAATGCTACCCCACACATAATCAATATTTACTTTCGTGCATCGACCGAGCTGCAAGATAAATAGAAGCACTACCGATCCAGGACATAAGTGCCGCAACGGTTGCGTTATCTTTCCTAGACGGGTGGATTTCCAGATTTGGAGTTCCGCTTTACGTAGTGGCCGACAGAGCCACCCAATTCGAATCCGAGCTATTCGAGAAAATGTCTGCCCTCGTTGGGTTTCATCACCTCAGCATCACGGCGTACAGACAGTCCACGAACGAGCGTGTGGAAAGGGCACATAAGACTCTGAAGTGCTCCATAATGCACCCTCGACAAGGCTGGCTGGTGGCACTTCCAATTAGGCCAGGAGTGAGGGCCAAATGGGACTTTGGGGGGCAGGCCGCGGGCCAGAGTGACAAAAAAAATCCGCGACGCTGGCGCTTCGCGGGCCGGAGGTTTACACTCCTTGCATAAGGATGACGTGCCAGGTAATCAGCGACGCCCATGGACGCAGGCTGAGCACAGGAAGAGGACCGGGTGCAGTTCGCCTCGTGGAGTGCATGCAACAGAAGACGATGATACCTCAGGCAATCGACGAGACACCTCTACAGAAACGGGAGAAAGTAACGACAAGCCGGAAGTTTTCATGCGCTCCGGGAGACGGGTCACGTTTGCCAGGAATTCGCATTTATATCATATACTTCTGAATCCTTGTGTAGGCATCATTGTAGCGGCAAACACACATACACACACACACACATATATATATATATATATATATATATATATATATATAATAAATTCTGGTATCAGGTTTAGTTGTATTAATTTGTTTTCAAGTCTCTCCCTAGTTAAATTAATAACAAAATTTACCAGGTTCCGTCAAGTTAATTTAAAGATAAGAAAATAATCTTTTTCTATTTATTTTTTTATTATTTTGAGTAATCGGTCTTTTGTGGTGCCGGTGAGTGCATATTTAGTGCAAGCTATTTTATTGTGTGTTTATTTGGGGAGAAAATCTTTCAAACTCCTGTCCTTGTTATCCCTGTGCCAGATTAAGAGGCCCTTTATCGGGTACTCATATAGGAATTCATTTATTTATTATAATTATTGCTGTTGTCTGTGTGTGCGATCGCATGGGTAAGATTTCATTTATAATTTGGGGCAACTATTGCGAGAGCCCCATTTTTTTATGTGAAATTCTTGAACGCGTTGAGTGGCTAAGGCTCGCGTAAGGGAACAAAATTTCGTCCTTCGAGAGATTTAGGCAATAGCTTAAGATGCTTGGTCTCTCTGGTACAGAGCTAGTTGCCTATATCGAGGATGAAGAGATAAACGAAAGAGCAGAGAAGGAAGAACAGAGAGAATCTGAGGAGAGAAGAGAAAAAGAACAGAGAAGCTGAAGCTAAAGAAAGAGAAAGGGTGAGGCACCATGAAAGGGAGTTAAATAGGAATCACTTAGAAACCCTCTCACTTAGTTCCAGGAGTGAAACCCCTCAGATCCCCGCTTTATAGCTGCCAGCATCTAAGGGCAGTGAGGATTTCGAAAAGATTTTTTAAGTAAACCACTGGGATATCGAAACTTATCGAGTCGCCCGACTTCTGCCCCTCCTTAATACTCAGCTGCGGGATATTTGTATTTCCCTCCCGGCCGAGGCTACCCTCAACTATTCGACCCTTAAGTCCGAACTCTTGGCTGCGATCAACATGAATCTGGACTTCTCCAGGCAAAGCTTCGTTAGGCAAGAGTTCGGACTTACCAACAGTTTGGATTCCCCCTCAGAAAAAGTCTATAGTTTTTGTTGAACTCCACCCGGTTCAACGGTAACTATGAGTCTCTGTTCGCCCTTATTTTGCGGGATCAATTGATGGCTATGCTGCCCTGTGAAATCCATGCATTCTTTAAAGGAAGAAACTCTTCTGTCGTGAAAGACAGAAGAGTTTCTTCCTTTAAAGAATGCATCGAAGAAGCGGATTTGCACGCGTCCAGCCATAACTTCTACCTCAAAGATCCCAAGATGAGGCATCCTCCTTTCCCCAAAGGAAAGGTTACTTCTCTAAATTTCAGCCGAAGAACGCTCCCAAATTCGTAAAGTTCCCTGGTCCATCCAAACCGAAATATCATGCCCAGTCTGAGCCTAGGGATGTTAAGTTACCGTTTTTAATCCCCCTGCGTTGGATTACCCGAGACGACCCATCGTTTTTATACTTGCTGGCTGCAGTTCCAGTTAGTTCACTCCTAACTGGATGTGACACTAACAAATAGTAGCTTCCAGTAACTATTTGGATGTTTCTTTTCTTACTCAAGTTATGTTGAGCAACAGAGCGTACTCTTCTAGTCACAGACTCTGCGGGGCGGGATTTACTTCCAGGAACACTTTGAGACAGCGACCAAGTTGACTCGACGGCGCGTTGGTAGTCGATACGTTACGGCAACGACTCTCGCTCAACGTGAGGTTTATGCGAGTATATTTGGCACACTGCTCTAGAGGGGTAAACGGCGATGTTATTTATATCGCGGATTGTAGGAAATCGAGAGAGAGAGAGATCTCTTTCACGACAATCTCCATGGTATCATAAAGAAAGCAAATAAGATTTAAGCTTCTTTGTGAGATAGGCGTTCTTTCGTCCGACTTCCTGTCGCCAGTTGGGGGAAGGGTGGGGGGAGAGAGAGAGGAGACGAAGGTCAACTCAAACGACAAATTTCTTTCGTTCCCACGATTGTCTGGCTGCATGTGAGTATGTACGTTCCATACCCTCACATACACATTCGGTAGCGTAGCTTGATCTGAACTCTGCGCTTATAGGATTTCAGCAGTGTTTATATGCGAAACGGTTTGAGCGTAATTAACTCTTTAAATCTATCGTGATGCTGATTGGACAATTATTGCAGTGCTTATGTCTAAAAGCTGGTTGATCAATTTATCAACGCTAAGGTCTGTAATTTCAAAAATGAACATAAGAATGACAATTTTATGTATCTCACTCCTGATTGGTCGAAATTTGTATAATTATGAGTAGATAGAATGAATATTAATATAGGTGTATTTTGTGGAAAAAGTATTAGCCATCATTACTCAAGAAGAAAGAAGAAGTTATCCTTACCGTTGGCCATTTCGAGACTTGTTCTCGCAATATACAACGGAATAAAGAATCCAGCTCAATATTTTCCTTCCTCCTAAGGAAGCTTCGTTTGATCACATAAACAAGTCTGATACACGCGAAGAGCTTACCTTTTCGTACTTTACATAAAAGGGGTATATATCATCGAAATAGCTATACCTATAACTGTTGATCCCTCTTCGTCGAATGAAACGTGATCATTCAACAATGGATTTACAAAGCGGGAAACAAGCTGCTCATTTTCTTCCAAGCCAATAAGTGGAACTCGCGAACGAAACTCTCCATCAGACCTCCTGTTTTTAATGAAGCAGCAGGCGCGGGATGGTTCATAACTTTGGAGGCACAATTCCACATCTCACGGATACATCGAGAAAAGACGAAATTCTACCATATTTTGGCTGCGTTGCCTCCCAAGGCAGTCAATCGTCTCCCAACTGCAGCCCTCTTGTCACAGAATTACTCGCTTCTACGAAAAGAAATCGTAGGACTTTTTAAGAGAACGAATCATGATCTCGTCAAGAAGTTAATCGCGTCTTCTCCGCAGACCGGACGACCTTCGGTAAATCTCGAAGATCTACGGAAGACAGCTCTGCAAGTTGGAGTGGGGAAGGATTTGGTGAGACACAAGCTCATCCAGTCTTTACCTCCAAACATCGCTTCCATCATGGCCACGCAAAAGGACTTAACTATGGCCATTTTACAAGCCACAGTGTTTTAATATAAATAATTGTGAAACAAGCAATAGTGGTGCGTTCCCCGATACCAGTGCTCGAAGTGTAAATCATCCAATAAATGATGTGTAATTTAAAAAATTCGCATTCAGTGCCCATCAGCACGTACCCTGGTGGTAATCATTCTAAGTTTGTGCATGATACTTATAGTAATAATTATCCAAAAGTTGTACCATCAGGATTACGACACTTCAATAATAATCAAAAACCAGTGGTGTGCCGTTCACACCTACACTTTGGGTCGAGTGCGAAGTTCTTTAAACCGTGGTGTAGGTGGTCAGAGCGAGGTGAGAACCTTCAAATGCAGCAATCGCCTAGACCGTCTTCCCCCACCCCCCAGGAAAACGAGATCAGCAGGCTGCAGTAAATTCGACGACCGGCATGCCATCTCTTCTCACTGTCACTGCCCGAATTAATGAGCGGAAGTGTGAATTTCTGATAGACACTGACGCGAGCGTGTCCTTAATATTGTCCAATTATGTGAGATGCGCAACTCGTGTGTTAACATCGCGACTGCTAATGGAGGGAAGATAAGAGTGCATGGAGAAGTCCAACTGGAAATAGGCATCCCTACCCTGTGACGTTCATTTAGATGGACGTTCGTAGTTGCAGATATTACGTTGCCATTATTAGGAGCAGATTTTCTTGCTCATTTTTACCACTTAGTAGACTGTGCTCGTGGTGTCCTAATTGATAACCAGACTAGGCTAGTTTCTAAAGTAAAGCAGTCAAGTGCACCAGTGATCTCGTTAATCATTAATGACCTCTCGCATCTCCGGCCTAATTGCAGGGCAGTCCCCCGTATATATGACACTATATATAACCCGAAAAGTTTTTATATCAGTTCATCCCCGACTAATTCCGTTGTTCACACTGTGGAAGTATGAATTCGAACGCGCCTGATGGCTTAATTTTTATCAGGTCTAGACTGGCGCCAGCTATGTTTGTTTTCATTTATGACCACCATCCCCCACTCTGATAGCGTTTACCGCCCGTCTAGCCACTGGTATCTCCCTCATCGAAACGGCGCTTATCAAACTCCCTTGTTTGCATAGTCTAACGCCATGCTATTCCTTGTGACCTCGCTCGTCTCGCGTTTCCCCCTTTTTTCCGGACGAACTTCCCTATTTAAAACGAGATGCACAGTTCCCATCAGAGGGTGCGAGTTAGGAAGTCTTGTCGCTCAGATCAAGAACATATGTATCCCAGTCGAACCGAGCATCGTCGTCGTGATCTCTTGAGCAGATCCTCTCCGTAATCCGCTCTGTTCAGAAGAAGATTACCACTAGTTAATTACGTCCCGGAAGACTGTCCTGGGCTCGCCTCTTCTCATCCGTCTTCGTGGAGATTCTACGCCGTCCTTTGACGAGTCTCTACTGTGGTCGCACCCCACACCCTTGAAATTCGGAGTAATCGCAAACCCGTTGTAGTTCCCTGAACGCTCATAGCCTGAGTTTGTCCTACGAAGAACTGGCCACTGGTCTTCCGATCCAGTCAATCATCCGAGGTAATCCAGAATCCTACTCTCGTAAGTCACTTCATTCTCTCAAGAACTAAGAAGACCCCATAATCGCATAAAGAAAAGATTTAGTAATCTTATTCCTCTTATTTAAACCGTCGAATTAATTAATAATTCCCGGGCCCAGCTTCCATTAATTTCTGTCCGCTATAAATTTCATTGTCAAGCTAACCTTTGTGCTCATTTCCATTATTATTCTTGTATCCATATTTAATCATTTATCTTGTATTAAAGTTTATTTTTGTAGAGTTGTTTCCTTAAATAATTCCTGAGTTGAATCTGGCAAACGAGTTTCCCTTTCGAATAGCCAACCTGTAATTAAGTCGCACTTTTAATTTGGCAGGCCATTAACTTCCCTTCGCCTGTATACCTGCCTGAATACAGGGCCGAGATTTGCCAGTCTGACTCAATTACGTATGTATCTATATTAGACTGTGGGACATACTGTCATTCTTCGACACACACCATTAAAACGGGCAGTGCCCCAACAACTTTCGCCCGCCCAAAGCCCCTTTCAATGGAGAAACTACAAATTGCCAAAGCAACTTTCGAGACTCTGTTGAAAGAAGGTGTGGTGTGGCCATCCAAATTTTCATGGGCATCACCGATTCATATGGTGCAGAAGACCCCAGGCGAGTATAGAGTTATGGGTGACTTTCGATCCCTGAACGCGATAACTAAGGCAGACCGATATCCCCTGCCAAGGATTCAGAGTATGGTGGAACATCTTCATAGCAAAACAATTTTCTCTTGCCTGGATTTAGTCCGAGCCTACCACCAGATTCCGATGAATCCAGCGGACATTAAAAAGACTGCTGTTTCAACTCCATTTGGGCTTTGGGAATTTTTAAGGCTACCGTTTGCTCTAAAGAATGCTAGCTGCATATATCGTCGGATTGGCTATACCTATAAGTACCCGTGTGAATCCCCGATAACCTTTTAATGGTACCTCCCCGGTATGGTTTGTAAAACCTTTTGAGGTACTGAGATTCCTTGTAACACACATTCTCTCTCTCTCTCTCTCTCTCTCTCTCTCTCTCTCTCTCTCTCTCTCTCTCTCTCTCTCTCTCTCTCTCTCAAATATATACGGATGGATTAGTAGCTGGTTAAAAAACAGGAAGCAGAGAGTGATAATAAATGGCTTGGAATCGGACTGGGTATCTGTTACCAGCGGTGTTCCCCAGGGATCAGTCCTGGGGCCTATTTTATTTACTATATACATCAATGACATAGACGTTGGAATAAATAATATCATATCTAAATTTTCAGATGACACGAAAATAGGTAACTCAGTATTATGCGAAGAGGACAGGGCTAGCCTGCAGGCTGATATAAATAAAATTACCGAATGGTCTGAGAAATAGCAAATGCCATTTAATATCGACAAATGCCAAATCCTTCAGTGCGGAACAAAAAACAAAAAATACACCTATACAATGCAAGGTGGCTTAATAAACACAACCCCGCAAGTTAAAGATTTAGGAGTAATAATTACAGAAAACTTAAAAACATCAAACCAATGCGCAGCTGCTGCAAACAAAGCTAACACAGCACTAGGATTTATAAAAAGAAACTTTACTTATAAAAGTGAGGAGATAATTCTGCCACTATAAAAAAGTATTGTCAGGCGCCATCTCGAATACGCTGTACAGTTCTGGGCCCCTTACTTAATAAAACACATAGATAAATTAGAAGCTGTACAACACAGAGCGACAAAACTTATCCCGGCAGTACGTAACAAACCTTACCACGAGAGGCTAAAAAAACTCAATCTATTTTCCGTCAGAAAACGAAGACTAAGGGGGCAGCTTATAGAGTGCTTCAAAATACTTAAAGGATTTAACAACGTTAATGCCAATAACTTGTTCACACTGACAGGGGAGTGTCCCACCCGTGGACATGATTCAAAACTTCAGGGTAAAAGAGCCACTATGGATGTAATAAAAAACTTCTTCACTTACTCGATTATTAATGATTGGAATAATTTGCCAAACGAGGTAGTGGACAGCAGAACTATAGATTCATTTAAAATGAGATTAGACAAACACTTAACAAATATTGGAATTGTTTAGCATAAGCTACAAAATAAAATAATATTACAAAAATATAACTCTTTCAGGTTTATGTAAGTGGTTTTCATATTCATTTCCTTTAGTTACTATTCAATGCAAATTTCCTTCAGGTACTGTCTTCTTACACCTGCAAGGTACTTTTCCCAAATTATTTCATGTACGGCTTTTGCCGGAGGGAGTGGAGGGTGGGGAGAGCCTAAAACTTTTCTATCCTTTACTTCTACTATTCTATGTGTAAGTGACAGTAGATTTAAGGCCAGATCACCTTAGTCTGGGCCGTAAGGCCCGTGTGATCTGTGTATCTATGTAACTCTATGTAACTCTCTCTCTCTCTCTCTCTCTCTCTCTCTCTCTCTCTCTCTCCATGTAACTCCTCGCCCTACCGACAACCCATTTAATTTCCATGTCACTCCTCGCCCTGTTGCAAATCCTATCCTTTTAATTCTCGTGGCTACGCTCAAGCAGTTGCCTCCCCTCCCCGATCCTCGGCGGCCCTGACCCCCACCCCCACCCACAGACAGGGAAACTAATGAATAGTCTCACCTCCTCACCTTCAAAAGAAATCAGTAAAATCAAAATAATAACTTTTAATGCACGTAGCCTTAGAAAACATATTACAGAACTTAAATGTCTAATAGCAACGGAAGAGGTTGACATCATAGCCTTAACTGAGACCCATCTACAAATTGGCATAAAAGCCTTATTATGTGAATACATGCTAGAAGGCTATAGATTATTTTACAAAAACAGGGCTAATGGAAGGCTTGGAGGAGGAGTGGGACTATATATATAAGATCAGAATTAAAAGTAACTGAGGTAGAACTTACAAATAATGAAGTGGAGCTGATCTGTGTTAAACTACATTTACGAGATTTTAAAATAAACATAAGCACTGTTTACCGTCGCCCAAATACTACCGTTAATGAGGACCTGGAAATATATAGAATCTTACAAGAAACATTACAGGAGGAACAAACGCTATTACTGGGAGATTTTAATTTACCCAATATCTGCTGGGACTTGAATATAGGGACTAGCCAACAAGAAAAATTAATGACAAATTTCATCAATACTAATTATTTACACCAATGCGTAAGGGAGCCAACCAGAGGAAATAATATACTAGACCTAGTTATTGCATCCCAGGAAAATTTAATATCAACTCTGGCCGTAGCGGAACATATAGGTACATGTGACCATAAACTAATCCGCTTTGATCTAAATGCCAGGTATTCAACTGCCAAAAACTATTCAAAAGTACCAGACTACAGTAAAGCTAACTTAGAGGGCCTCAGAGAAGCCCTGGGAAATATTCACGAGCACCTGATAGAAATAGAAGATGTAAATCAACTTTGGAATAAATTTAAAGAACTATTTTTTATAGCCCAAGAAAACTATGTTCCTCTTAAGACAAGGAATAGTAACGCGAATAGAGGCAAGCCGCTGTGGTTTAATAATGACATCAAACGAGCAATTAGAGATAGGAACCGTCTCCACATATTATTAAAACACAATAGAAACTATCAAGTTAACCAACAATATAACACTAGCAGAAGAAAGGTTAAAACACTCATAAGATCAACGAAACGTCAATACGAAATCGAGATAGCGAAAGCAAGCACCACTAATCCCAAACACTTCTATACTTATATCAATAGAAATAGGGAAATGAGAAGCGGGATTGGCCCCTTGAAAAACCAGTTGGGTGAAATTATTTCAGATGATATGGGTATGGCTAATATCTTAAATGAGTTTTTTAGTTCAGTCTTCACCTTAGGATATACTAATAACGATAACAACGAGTCTATACAGGTCAGACACCCATCACTAAGGAGCCCGGAAGTAAATCCGCAACTAGTAATTGATAAATTAAAGAAAATGAACTCGTACAAGACTCCTGGTCCTGATAAATTTTACCCGAGAATCTTAAAACATGTCCATAATGAGTTAGCAGAGTCACTTGCTCTCATTTTTAACAAATCTCTCGAGCATGGGGTCGTCCCTGATGATTGGAGGGAAGCTAACGTCACACCTATCTTTAAGAAGGGATGTAAAAACCAGGCCAGTAATTACAGACCCATTAGCTTAACCTCAATAGTTGGAAAGTTGCTCGAAACGATCATTAGAGACAAGCTAGTAGAGTTCCTCGAAAACAATAACCTTATACGTGATAGCCAGCATGGTTTTAGGTCTAAGAGATCGTGCTTAACAAACCTAATTGACTTTTACCATAACCTTTTCAACCTATATAACGATACTAAATCATTAGATATAATTTACCTAGATTTCAAAAAGGCATTTGACAAAATTCCCCATCAGAAACTCATGAACAAAGTGCGTACGCTAGGAATTAACGGTAATATATACGGATGGATTAGTAGCTGGTTAAAAAAGAGGAAGCAGAGAGTGATAATAAATGGCGTGGAATCGGACTGGGTATCTGTTACCAGCGGTGTTTCCCAGGGATCAGTCCTGGGGCCTATTTTATTTACTATATACATCAATGACATAGACGTTGGAATAAATAATATCATATCTAAATTTTCAGATGACACGAAAATAGGTAACTCAGTATTATGCGAAGAGGACAGGGCTAGCCTGCAGGCTGATATAAATAAAATTACCGAATGGTCTGAGAAATGGCAAATGCCATTTAATATCGACAAATGCCAAATCCTTCAGTGCGGAACAAAAAACAAAAAATACACCTATACAATGCAAGGCGGCTTAATAAACACAACCCCGCAAGTTAAAGATTTAGGAGTAATAATTACAGAAAACTTAAAAACATCAAACCAATGCGCAGCTGCTGCAAACAAAGCTAACACAGCACTAGGATTTATAAAAAGAAACTTTACTTATAAAAGCGAGGAGATAATTATGCCACTATATAAAAGTATTGTCAGGCCCCATCTCGAATACGCTGTACAGTTCTGGGCCCCTTACTTAATAAAAGACATAGATAAATTAGAAGCTGTACAACACAAAGCGACAAAACTTATCCCGGCAGTACGTAACAAACCTTACCACGAGAGGCTAAAAAAACTCAATCTATTTTCCGTCAGAAAACGAAGACTAAGGGGGCAGCTTATAGAGTGCTTCAAAATACTTAAAGGATTTAACAACGTTAATGCCAATAACTTGTTCACACTGACAGGGGAGTGTCCCACCCGTGGACATGATTCAAAACTTCAGGGTAAAAGAGCCACTATGGATGTAATAAAAAACTTCTTCACTTACTCGATTATTAATGATTGGAATAATTTGCCAAACGAGGTAGTGGACAGCAGAACTATAGATTCATTTAAAATGAGATTAGACAAACACTTAACAAATATTGGAATTGTTTAGCATAAGCTACAAAATAAAATAATATTACAAAAATATAACTCTTTCAGGTTTATGTAAGTGGTTTTCATATTCATTTCCTTTAGTTACTATTCAATGCAAATTTCCTTCAGGTACTGTCTTCTTACACCTGCAAGGTATTTTTCCCAAATTATTTCATGTACGGCTTTTGCCGGAGGGAGTGGAGGGTGGGGAGAGCCTAAAACTTTTCTATCCTTTACTTCTACTATTCTATGTGTAAGTGGCAGTAGATTTAAGGCCAGATCACCTTAGTCTGGGCCGTAAGGCCCGTGTGATCTGTGTATCTATGTAACTCTCATGACGCTACAGACAATGCGAAGCAAACAGCAAATCGGGCAGTGACCAGTTGATTGCCCACAAATATAAATTAACTCTCTCCTAGTTATAGGCTTCCCTTTATTAGGGAAAAATTCATTATCCCGAAGAAAGAATAGTTAGTTTCCCTGCGACTCCACGGTGCAACGAAAGACCGCCAGAACCTTACCACCATCTAATTCTCTGGTACCTTCGTCTTTAATTCATATTTACATATATGAGACACAACTTCTTTTGTTGATAATATATTTTCATTAACGAAAATATCGCCTTGTATTTATATGTGCCTAATCGTACATGTTCATCTTGGGAAAGTACCTCTTCCAGTATACGTTCAATGATCTTTGGCGCAGGGTTTAAACCGGCCTCCAAGTCTCTTCGCCATTTCCTCTTAGTTTCATCACAGACGGCGACATTAGCTCCAGGGTGACTTTCCACAAATTGATTCAACTCTCTAAAATCCATTATTTCTTTATTTCTTGTATGACCTCCATCAGTGGGACTACTCATAATGAACCTTTCCTTATCCAACTTTGGACTTCTCCATTAAACCTCTTGCTATTTGCTTTCAACTTTGAATTTTAATAAAAATGCATATCATTCTGCTAATAAGGAGGAATTTCATCTTTCCAATGCCAAGTCACAGTCCACGCCACAGCATCAAACCTTACATAAAAATCAGGATCTTTGATCGTCAACTGGTTAATGGACGACATAGCCGACACCGACGCCTCATTCGAATTTCTTGACTGAATCCGACTCCTTTTATGTCCAAAGTGCCAATCTTCTTAATAAAGTCCACCCGACGATTATCTCAATGCCAGAAGAAAAGCTTCAGTCACAACACAATCCAACGAAACTTTTTGACAATTAATACGGGAAGATTCTTTAGCACTACCCACGCAGGGTATATTAGTTACATCTACTGCAATGATCGAACTCGTCTCGTCATGCAAATCACGAGCAACGCCTGACGTCAAAATTGCCCTCGAACATCACGTATCGACTAAAGCTCTAACCATACGACCCGCAATAATGACATCGTTGATGGAAAGCGCCTTCATTCCTGACTTGGAAGCGCTGTAGGCTCACCTGCTCCTCCCATGCCATTTCTATGCATGCAACCCATTGCATCATTCCCCAGTCATCCTCATTTCCAAATGGTGAATTTACGTTTAGGGCAAAATCTGATCAAATGTAGCCCTCCGCATTTAAAGCATTTGATATGCCGCTTACTATCTTCAACCTCCCTGAACGTTGATGCAACATCTGCAATAGGTTTTTCAATTAGTTCAGTCATTAATGATCTAGTACGGTTTACTAGCTCATTCGACGGTAAACTCAAAATTTGTCACATCGCCCGAAGCTCTAGTGATACTTCGGATGGCCATCATATAATAAATGACCTCAGCAGATATTTCCCAGTAGTGATGTCTGCCAACCGGCTCAACCAATCATAAACACATCTACAGGTCTAATGAACTGCCCATAAGCTTGGAACGGATTCAGCTAGAAATAATTTCGATGAACGTCGACTTGATTGCATCAACATCATTATTCTTTTACGAGTCACTTAATTCGTTCTAAACCACGATTGCACTCTCATCTAAAAACAGCGAGGAAACACTTTCCAACTATTTCACATCTATAAGTTCAGCAACCAGCTGAAATCTGTTGAACCACTCTATCACATCACCAAACATATCAAATGACTACAACAGATTATTGATCTTCAAATTTTCCGCCGCATTATAGCGAGCCGGAATTGCAAGGTAAAGTAGAGCCATCAAGGAACCTCACTAATGAGCAACCCGTTGAACCTATGAAATTCTGAAATTGAGCACACGCATTAATTACTAAAATAATGTCACTCCAAGGTCAACAGTTTATGGAAGGTCTCCTAGGTTAATGCGTACGAGTTATAGGGGTCAAATATTAACAGGGGCACCGAACGTTCTTGTAGTATGGTTCAGCGTAGAGGGGAATTCGTTTGGCCGAGGCTTGAGATTAGGTAGGCTGGGTTTAAAGGATTGACATAGATTACCTAGGGCAAGGAAATCACAATCTCGGACTCTTTATTATGGCGTTGAACTCGGGTAGCCTTGGGCATAAGAAGGATTCGAGGTGGGCGTGTAGCGTCTTTAAGTGGACCAATTTCTGCATGACGTATCTCTGACTGGCGGACTGACTCTCTTACTCGCTTCTGTATGTCTGTCCTGACTTCGTGAGTTTAGCAGTATATATTTATATCGGAGACAATGGGCGTGGCCTATTATTATCCACTAATGTTGTTTAGGTGGAGCGTATTTCACTCACTGTTATTTCGTGTGTTTAAGGATATAGAGAGCTGATTTGGGTCAAAATACCACAAACGCACTTTGAGTTTCGCAGTCCTTCGCTGCTTGCAAACATTAGCCGCTGCTATCGTGTTTTCAGTTCTTTACGTGCATCCCAAGCTTTGTGAAAATAGCTGACCTTCTATCGTGGCTATGGAAATGTGCATATGTTTGCTGCCGCCTCGAATTCATTCTTCTTACCTCGAGCGAATAACATATATTATTTAAATTCATGTTTTCTCAACTCACCTCTATTTATACTATAAATGTTTCGCACTATTCTAGATGGGTTCATTATTACATGGCATATTATTTCAGTAAGGTCTGTGGCGCGCGAGAAGTTCAGGCAAGCGGTTTAAATGTTTTGCTTGAATGAGTTATTGTCAAGTTATTTTTAATCAAAAATAGTATTTTCAAATATATAAATATATTATTTTCAGTTGCTATAACGATATAAGCCTCGTGGAAGAAAATAATCGCACCGACTCAAGAATTAGATAATACGATGAATCAAATTTACGAGTAACTACGATATAGGAGGTTAGGGATATTAGATTACACTGTGTAACACGATTTTTGTTGTTGCGTAACAACTGTTATTTTGCATTTGCTTGAGTCTAGAATACATGAAAAAAAACCGGTTATTTATTTCATACTTTGCTTTTGTGTCCAGGATAATGTTATTTATATGAAATTTACTTATTCCCACTGGAAGGAAGTGGCGAATTTGAACTTTCATTTGCATAAAGTAGAAACAAAACAACATGATATAAAAATAGAATTTATTTATTCTAAAATTACATAAGTGAGATAATTAAAATATTAGAAATGAGTAGTTTTCCGTGATTTACGCTTATATTGTAAATTACTTTCACGAATCAGCCCCCAAATATAGTCTCCCATCAGATTTTCATTATACAATCCTTGATAGCGGCGTTCAAAGTCCAGTAGATCCGGGTGAAAGCTCTTCCCATGCTCTTCCGAGTACGCTCCCACGTCCTCCTTAAATTTATCAAGATGGCGTCAAGAATATGGACTTTCATAGACATCATGCAGCCCATATTGCCGTATTTTCTCACCAAGTTCTCAACAAGCTCTACATAGTTTTCAGCTTTGGGATTATCTACGAAGCTCAGAACCAGAACCACTGCGATAATGCTGCCCCACGCTGCTTTTTCAGTCCTAGTCAGCTTATCGGGAAACTACTTTCACCTCATGATCTTTTTTATTTGTGGACCGACGAAGACCCCGGCTTCCACCTTGGACACAGATAGCTTAGGAAAGAAATCTTACAGATACTTGACAGCTGCAGACTCCTTATCTAGAGCTCAAAAGAATTGTTTCATAAGGCCCACCTTTAAGTGTAGAGGAGGAAACAGTACTTTGCGGGGGTCCAGCAAAGGTGTAGCGGCCAGCGTGTACGTCCAAAATAGGACACCCGCGAGGCTCGCTACACACATAAAGTACACAGAGAGAGAAAAGTAAAGTTTACGCCGTTTACGAGAATGTCACATGGTAGTAAACGGAGCACAGTTATCTCTGTTAGAGTTGGTCGAGGCAATCTTTAGCAAACATAATTATCAAAGGAGAATCCAGAATAAACCGGTTAACTATCACTGTTAAACAAATAGAAGCCAGGTCAGAAAGCTGTGTCCATGGCAACATGCCAACGCCCACAGAGAATTTTACCCAATAGTTGGAGGGCCTTTCATATCAATATGTTCGGCAGTAGTCAATCAAAATTCGAGTTATTTTAATACCGACAAATCAACAAGCCGCTACATAAGAGGGAGGTGTGGCTTAGTTGGACACGGAACTTGTAGGGCGTGACTTAAATTGAATATATATTACTGTCTGAAGCCATAAAAAAAGAGAATTAGATTACTGTTTTATATAGCAATATATCACGTTATATATCGTTCAGTCCGATCTCTCGGATTCGCATAATTCATCTTTGTATATAGTCGTGCACATAACGCAGACATTAAGATATAACTCATAAAGGTCTTATTCGTCTGGCCTCATTTGAACTTTGCTCGCACTTGACCTCGAACTTAATTCATGTCAGAACTTAGAACTTAATTAAAGAACTTTTGTGAAGTGCAATGAGATCTAGTTCAATAATAATTATATTTTTCCTTTGGTGACTTCAATATCCTGACGTTACTCAATCTTCCGGCTTCAAGGCCTTATTAATCGGGAAAACAACCGTCGCGCATTCTCTTCGTTAATCGCCATTCCTCGCGATTACATAACTCCCGAAGTACCGGTGTTCTACCCGGGTGTGGTCTATCCTCATCCTCTGGGCTATTTTGACACCGTCGCTAGAAAAGACCGCCCCTCGGCTTAGGGCACCCCATAGCAATCAACAAAATAACTATCGTGGGAAATAAAGAAGCGAAACGCAAACTAACCGGAGCATCTGTATCAACCGGAGTCCTTGCCAAAAGATTACGCGATAACTCGGTAATCTATCACCATTACTGGCAACCAGCGTCCCCCTTCCAAGGCTCTTGGGTTGTCCTCACGATTACCTTCAAGGGTCCCTTATAATTAGAGACGACCTTAAGGAGCCCCTTATAAAGGCCCCCATTTTTAACGTTGTATATCCCCACACTAAAATCGGTCCGTTGTGGCCAATTCTGATGATGGCAGTGTGCCATGGTGTCCCTGTTGTCTCAAATGCAAAGATAACAAGAAAACTTAGTAAAGCAGAATTGGAGACCATCAAGAAGGCCACCATTTTGTAATCTAGGATAACCTCCCAACCGTACTCTTCATATTTCAATGCATCTAGCAAGATCTTGACACTATTGTATTCCTCTTTGAGCTGGGCCGAGTGAGCAAGTGGAAGAGATGGATACATGTTCCCGTATTAAGCAGCACTGCTTTGAGGTTCCTGGGCGAGCTTTCAAAGGAGAGGAGTCACTCATTCGGGTTACCGGTGAATCCGATTGCCTCAAACAGACCAGTCATATTTTTAAAAAAGCAAAGCTCATATTGACGTGTAAATAAGCTTGAAAAACACTAGTGATACTTTTTCTGACCTAATATTTGCACACTGTCATCTAACAAATCCCACTGCTTGAGTCTCGAAGACAAAAGCTTGGCATCGGACGTTGTGAGATAAAGATCTATGACAAGGTCGTTGAGATCTTTTCGGTTTGGGTGGTATGGGTTTCTCTCCTCAGTTACACCTCTGTAATCTTGATCAATGACGTTATCCTCTTCTGAACTGCTTTTCCTTTCTAAAAACTGCTGCTCTCTTTTGGGAGGGGTGGGTACGGGGAGTTCAGAACTGTGTGGCACTGGCGCAATAGAAGACTGAAGGTTTGGATACATGATAACAGGCGCATTTTGGCCCGTTGGACGTTTGGAAGGGTTCACCATTCAGAAGAAACAATTGCTTGAGTGGTCATTGGTTCAGTCCCAATTCATGGGATTGCGAAACTCATAGCTCTCTTTTCTACAAATCCTTTTCATTTAGTGTTATTAGAAATGTAAAAAAAAAAAAATTCCAGTATCCAAATAAACAAAACAATATATATGTATATATATATATATATATATATATATATATATATATATATATATATATAAATATATATATATATATATATATATATATATATATATATATATATATATATATACATATCTATATATATATATATATATATATATATATATATATATATATATATATATATATATATATATATATATATATATATATATATATATATATATATATATATATATATATATATATATATATATATATATATATATATATATATATATATATATATATATATATATGATGAAAATTAATGCAATATCGCAAAAAAAGATAATGAATTAAACCACATTCTCCGAAGACAATTTAATTCAGAACAGTTTCGGTGTATCTCACACCCTTTTTCAACTGACACTGGGTAGAAAATATAAGAGAAGTGCATATAAGCATAACACAAGATCCCCTCTTTTTTCCCCCAATCCCCTACTTGTGGCTAATCTGGGGGGGGGGGGTTTAGGCCTAAACATATTAAAGGGCATCTTGTGTTATGATTATATGCACTTCTCTTCTATTTTCTACCCAGTGTCAGTTGAAAAAGGGTGTGAGATACACCGAAACTGTTCTGAATTAAATTGTCTTCGGAGAATGTGGTTTAATTCCTCATATATATATATATATATATATATATATATATATATATATATATATATATATATATATATATATATATATATATATATATATATAAGTGGCAAACGAATTAATGAAAGCAAACTTCAAGCGAAGTATAAACAGGATAACAAGGACAGAGCCGTAGATGCCTCTTAAGATTTATTTCAAACGTTTCAGGATTATAACTAATCCCATCATTAGTGCTAAAGAAATAATACAAAATTCAGAGTTAAATGTATACATAAAAATTGAACTTTTTATGTATACATTTAACTCTACATATTACCCTAAAACGTTTGAAATAAATGTTACGAGGCATCTACGGCTCTGTCCTGGTTATTCTGTTTATATATATATATATATATATATATATATATATATATATATATATATATATATATATATATATATATATATATATATATATATACAAATTTTGTTGAAGACCATTGGGTATTTTGCCTTAATTAATTTCCTTTGGCAACTTTCTCTTCTTCTAACTATCTTTTTATTCCATCTTGTAGATGGTGAATCACTTGTCCAGTATTCATCTCTTTTTTAAATGAATGTGTTTGGTAAAAAACAAACTAAATTGCTTATCTTTCGATCTTAATCAATCATCTTCAGAGCGTTTTGAAATGTTCTTGCCTCCTTTACCGATGTAATGAGTGGGGTGAGGATCTGACTGATCGAAAGAGAACGATTTTTATTTATTCCGCCTTGGTTAAACATAACGTTATAGGAAATGGGCCACTCTTGTGAGTGGAATTTTAAAATAGTTTTAATGTGCGATTCCAGCTTGTCGCTTGACTGTTGATGGCCAGATTATCTTCATTTATAAATGTGGCCTCTAAGATGTTCCCCCTCGCTTTATTGACCTCTTTTCTTTTAATAATGGTGTAATGAACGAGAATATCTTTCGTTAGGTTAATATTATGGGTACTCTTCATATGATTCTTAGCCCCTCGGCTTTGTTGAGTGCCCATCGCATCCCCCAAATCCGGTTTAACGATCAACGTTCGCAACAATCTTATGGAGAGCGCAATAGCAAGGAGGATCACAAAACGAGGTGGAATATAACTATTTCTGGTGGTCAACGAAGAGATCTTTTCATCCCCCCCCCTCTATATATCCTTATCGTCAAATCTAATTCAGCCTTACTCTAGCATCGTTAACAAATATGTTCTTTAAGGATTAGGTTTGGTTTTGGTTTAGACACTTACCCTACCCTAACCTAACCAGTTATTTATATATAATATAGAAGAATATGACCAAACACTTCAAAATTAAATCTCAAAATAAGGAAGCGTTTAAATTAATGTGATTTTTTAAAAAAATAAAGGAATGGTTATAGGTTGTGCCCTTGACAAAAATCATTTGTAGCTTCGAAACAACAACAATATTCACGGGAGAACCCAGGAACAGTTCATTCACAACCATCACAGACAAAAAACATTTTAAACTATAAGCCTTGTCACACCGTTTCGCATGAAAAGGTTTCTTGTTTGATTACTTTCTGTCGGAAAAAATAATAAAAAACTACTTCCCCTCTCCAGAATTTGCACAACCTAAAAAATAAAAAGAACTAACCCCCCTAACCCATTCTTCAGGTGGTTTAAAACAAGCTATTAATGAGAAGATAGCTGCCAATCTATTTATCGTCATAACAAATTGCTTTCGATTGCGCTTGAGTTGTTAATCTGTTCAATTACCCCCAATTTTCAACAACTTCCACAACACTCAACGCAGGCCCTTAAACAGAAGAGATAGCCATACAAGAACACCTGTTAGGACAAGTACTTTTTGAGGAAGAAAGGAGAGATAGAACAAAGGACGTATTATACAAGTGCTGGAAAAAAGAGACACTAAAAGAACCACAATATAAAAGGATAAAGAGAACCGCCGTTACAAAGGCATTGCTTCTCGACCTCCAACCTGAACCTGACTGTTGAAAGTGAGAAGTTATTCGATCAGTGTTGGTTACTGATCTGCATAATTAACATTATTCCATTAATTAATTAAAAAAATTCTTTATATATTCATAGTAATTAAGGTTTGCTGCACTTACTTTATAAATAGGAGGTCATACAGACCTACTGGTCACCAGTAGGCCCCCCTCCAAAATGGAGGACCACCCGGATCGTTTCCCACCTGATAATATAAACCTTGCATTTAAATATTTAATATCTCCTGTAAAAGAAGAGAATAAATTCAATGACAAACCTCTCCAGTTTATTATTGCTCTTTGAAACAATAATCTACTTAATGATATTCAACATCATGATGTACTTTTACTCACCATACAAAAAATTCCATTAGTACTAATACTAAGATTAAAGATATCTTCATGCAAATTATTGTCGATATTCCAAAATCCTATGGGTCATTGGCCCATTTGCTCCAAATGAAAATGTAGTTGAAATAAAAAATGAATTAATATGTAAAGGCTATCCTATATTATCAATGTTTCGTATTAATAAGTGAATCAAGAAAGACAACTCTCCCCACATTTTAGACACGATATTAACCTTCTTGAGTCAGTGCAACAGAGGGCAACAAAGATTATTCCTTCCCTGAGGCACCTTGAATATGAAGATAGACTGAGGGTATTAAATATGTTCTCGTTCGAAAGGAGGTGTGTGAGAGGAGATATGATTGAGCTCTTTAAAAATTTTCTCCGGGATAGATAAATTGGATGTTAGCAAGTTTTTTGAGTTAGATGATGGAAATCGGACTAGAGGTCACCACTTGAAAATTAAAAAGCAAGGGTGTAGGTTGGATTTAAGAAAATATTTTTTGACCAATAGAGTGGTAGACTTCTGGAACAAATTGCCGCAGAGGGTAGTAGATAGTCCAAATCTAAATGTATTTAAGAGTAGGTTGGATGAGTTTATGGGAAGGGAAGGTTGTGATGGTTCCTAAGTTTTGTATATATTAATATTGTTTGTATATATCTATAGCTGCATGATTTAGTTCTTGACAAGCCTTGATTGGTGATACCCTTGTTTCTGGATGCAATCCTCTGGATGTAGTTTTCCTGGGAGTTTGGGTGCCTTGAAAAAGAGGCCGCTTGACTCGGATGACCTATGATGAGCCCTTGTGACTTTTGTCATCCGTTATATTATATTGTGGGGGACTTTGATTTTGTCTTCCCCTGGTGATGGTGCTTTTTGTGGGTGGGTTTTGACGGAGGCGGATGACCTTTGATAGGCCCTTGTGACTTTTGTCATCCGTGTAATTATGTTATGTTATGTTATAATTAAAATTGACTTTTCTGTACAAAACAAGGTTAACATGAAGATCGATGGCAGCCTGAGAAAGTATATTTTTTCGGATGTATGTTTCCTTCACCCGCGCATGCATATTCATGCATGTTTGGTTAAATAAAAACGTTAGAACATTATTCTATAAACAATTATGATTATATACTGGGGGCTGTGCCCCCTAATTGATTGAAACTCAGGATTATCGTAGGGGGTCCCCCTGCAGTGATAACCCCCCCCCCCATCAGCAGTCCCCTTGAATTTACTCTAAAAAGGTGAAATATGAGGGGAAGTCAATAAGTTTTGCAATTCAGATATAAGGAAACAAGATATGAGGAAAAGTGTTTTATTATTTTTCAATATAACTACCGTCGACTTCAATGCACTTGCGCCAAGAGTCCCTGAGGCTTCAAATTCCCGACTGCTGTTCAATCCACTCCTGGATGGCGAGCAGTGCAGCCTTAGGCTGGCAGAATAAAAAGTCACTAGGGGCCAGATCTGGACTGTAGGGGGGATGGTTGAGCTCCTCGAATCCGCACTCGCGCAGGGCAGCTTGTGCAACTCTGGCCTTGTGGACTTTGATGACATTGAAGTCGATCATGGGGCGTGAGGTTTTTAGGGATCCAACGGGCAGAGACCTTGGTCATGGACAAATTGTCATGGATGATGTTGATAACACTTCCATGTGATATTCCAAGTTCTCGCTCGATTTCTTCAACCTTCACCCGTCGATTTTTTAGGATCATCCTCTCCACATGGGCCACATTGTCCTCGTTGGTCATGTCTGACGGGCATCCTGGACGGGAATCATCTTCAAGGGACTCACTACCATGGCGGAACTCCCTATTCCAGCGAGCAACGGTTGCATAGGAAGGGGCGGTGTACACTACAACCATGCATTCATGGATCTCTTTTGCATTCTTGCCTTCCTTGGTCAAAAATTTGATCACTGCACAGTGCTCAACCTTCTCCATTGTTGAAAAATTTGTGACTGACGATCTGCAATCAGCTACTGCTTCCTAAATAGACAAGGTAGGAGCGTGCGGCTGCAGGTCCTGACTTGTCATAACTTGTCCTAACACCCCCACAAACAGTCATCCCCCTTCCTCTGTTTTGCCCTACCGATTCGCAAAACTTATTGACCGCCCCTCGTATACTGGAACATGGACAAAATATTTTGCGTCCCATCGTTCCAACCGCCGATTTTCATGTTTACCGAAAACAAGCCAATAATAATTAAAATATTGTACACTAACTTCTTTGTAAATGATTACATTCCACAACCACTACAATGTTTTAAATATCAGAAATATCAACATACTTTAAATTCCTGTAGATCAAAAGTAAAATGCCTCATATGTAGCAATAACCACTCAGCTAAAGACTGCCCAAGAGAAACCTTGAAATGTGAAAATTGCAATTTAAATCATCTCTCAACCTTTAAAGGATGCAGAGTATACAGGGAAGCCAAGAAAATTGAAACGTTAACAAAAAGATCAAATATTAGTTATGAGAGAGCAAAAATGCAAATAAAACAAAGTAATAGTAAATCTTATAGTATAAATCCTCATCCTTTTACTAGTGCCAAGGTAACTGTTACTGACATATAAGATTCCCAAGAGGCAAATCATTTAAACTATGCATCTATCTTAAAATCCAACCTACAAAACTAAACTATAAATAATATAATTAATGACAAGTCAATTATCCCCCAAACCTTAATTATAAGAACTCCAAATCAATTGCTCACAACAGGACAATTAATCCTAACTCTCACATTAATTTAAATGTGTCTCTTATTGACCTGCCCCAAACCAGTAACTATCAAAATACTGCAAATGATATAGACCAACTGTGGTCATAATTTTGCCAGGGCCAGGGTCACTAGTATTTGGCTGTGGCAGGACTGCAGTCAAGTTTGAAGGGCTGTGAGTAGTGAATGATAGTTGGAGTTTTGCAAGTCAGCTACTATTCAAGGCATGGACTGGATCCTTGGTGGTGAAGGGGTGAACATATAGATGGAATGGAGGAGAAGACAGATGGCAGTATATTTAGGTGGATTCAGTCATGGCTTGGTGACAGACAGCAAAGAGTTAGTATAGATGGAGTTAAATCTGAGTGGGGGTGTGTTGGCAGTGGAGTTCCTCAAGGATCTGTTTTGGGTCCCTTGCTATTCTTAATTTATATTAATGATCTTGACATAGGTATAAGTAGTGACCTGAGTAAATTTGCTGATGATACTAAGCTAGGTAGGGCCATTAGGGCTGATTCTGATGCTGTTGTAATGCAGGAGGGATTGACCATTCTGTCCAATTGGGCCGAGAAATGGCAAATGAAGTTTAACATAGACAAATGTAGTGTACTTAGTATAGGTAGAAATAATCCATTGAATAGTTATAAATTAAATGGCAGAATTTTAGGGAGGACTGATTGTGAGAGAGACTTGGGTATTTTGGTAAGTTCAGACCTTCGACCTAGAAAGCAATGTCTAAATGCTAAGAATAAAGCTAATAGGATATTGGGATTCATTAGGAGGAGTGTAAGCAATAAGAGTGCTGAAGTCATTCTAAAACTGTATCTGGCGCTAGTTAGGCCTCATCTAAACTATGCAGTACAATTTTGGTCACCATATTATAGGAAGGATATTGATTTGCTTGAGTCTGTGCAGAGAAGGATGACAAAGATGATTGATGGGCTAAGGAACTTACCTTATGGTGAAAGGCTCAGAAAACTAAATCTACATACATTGGAAAGGAGAAGAGTCAGAGGGGAATTGATTGAAGTCTTCAAATGGGTAAAAGGATATAATAAAGGGGATCTGGGTAAGGTTCTTATACTTAGTGAACATGACAGAACACGTAGCAATGGGTTTAAGCTTGATAAGTATAGGTTTAGGAAGGAGATTGGGAGGAATTGGTTTACAAATCGTGTGGTAGATGAATGGAATAGGCTCACTAGGCATGTGATAGAAGCCTCCTCTCTGGGTAGTTTTAAGAATAGATTAGATAAATATATGGATGAAGCTGCTAGATGGGACTGACTTTTTTTTATGTACATATGTATATATTTTTCTAAGGAGTGGGAAGATTATATTTTGTGGTTGCATGAATGGACATAATCCTCTGGATGCATTTTATGTATATTGTAGATTAGATCTGACGAACTCCTGTAAAGGGTGACAATGTTGATGACTTTTCTCTGGTAAGAAATCTTTTGTGTGTTGAATGGAACAGGAGCTGCCAAGTGTAGGCCATGAATGGTCTTTTGCAGTCTCCTTCTTTTCTTATGTTCTTATGTTCTTATGAAGTCCTATGAAACTGTAGAAAATGCACACTTCCAAAGATTTGTGAGCCATCTTTCAAAAAAGTTCAAAGTTCGATCTAAAAAAATAATGAGTAAATTAAATGAAAAAGTTCAGTATGCTGTCAAGCAGTCATCAAAAACTAACTCCAGTGAAAATGGAACTTACAACATTACAACTGCCATTTAGTCATCCCCAAGCAAGGGAAGAGGGAGGTGCCTGAAAGCACCTCCAGAGAAGGGGGTAAGGGGGAGCTGCCACCATTTAAGGCCACCTCTCCCACCTGGTGACCTGGCAGCCCTTCAGCATGGCGTAAAATTGATATTGTGTGAAGAGAAAAGGAAAAGGGATGTGAGGAAGGTATGGGTTGAAAAATTTGTGACTGGCAATCTGCGATCAGCTACTGCTTCTTAAATAGACGAGGTAGGAGCGTGCGGCTGCAGGTCCTGACTTGTCATAACTTGTCCTAACAAAACACCATCCCAAACTGGAGCTCAGGGGTTAGGGGACATTGTCCGCTCCCCCCTCTGCCCTGATCCGGGATAAGTGGCTGAGAAGAAGGTCAGCATCTACCCTGTAAAATTAAAGGCTGACCAGAGAAAGTTGTGAGAGAGGTTGTATGAAAAGCGAGGAAACCAGGAAGAAACAAGTGTTTTGAAGGAAGGAGAAGAAGCTAAGCTAGGGTTGGACGGGGTGCTGAATCCTATCAGCACGGCGGCCAGGATGGCAAATTTTCACGCCCCTTACGGGGTCATAGGTCAATGCTCCAAATCCTGGTACCAGCTTAGAAGCTCTTCTCTGAACATCCTACATTCTTTTTATATCCTTCTGCAGGGGGGATGCCTGAATAGCATACTCAAGAAGCTTTATATAATATTCCTACAGACTCAACATTCAAGAAGTGGAAGTTTTGCTTAATCTGCTTCAATACAAAATTAGCTTTCTTCACACACTCTGAAATCTGCTTCTCAAACTTCAAACCAGATGAGACCAGCACTCCAAGGTCTTTCTCAACATCAGAAGAAGCAATTTCAGCTCCATTAATTTCATATACAGCTCCTTCATTATTACTACCTATATGCAGAACAAAACACTTCCTTGCATTGGTTGAATCAACCATTGATGTGACCACTCCTCCATGCTCCTCATATCTCCCTGCAATCTCACAATGTCTTCAGGTACCTTGATTTCATTATATACCTTAATGTCATCTGTGAATATCTTGGTATTTGACTTGATTGAACTGTGAAGCTCATTAATATAAATGGCGAAAAGCACTGGTCCAAGTACAGTCCCCTGTGGCACTCCACTACATATCTCACTCCATCCTGACACACTACCATTTACAACAACACTGTCTTTGCTTCCTTAGAAAGCACTCAATACACGACAGCAAACCACCACCAATTCCAGCTTTTCATAATTTTAACAATACTCTTTGCAATGGCACACTGTCAAAGGCCTTTCTCAAGTCCAGATAAATTGCATCAACTGGGTTACCATTATTAAAACAGTCAGTCCAAACACTCCAGTAAGTTGGTCAGGCATGATCTCCCTTTCACAAATCCATGCTGATGCTCCGAGATGAATTGGTTCTCTGAAAGGTGCCCAACAATTCACTTCTCCAACAACTTTGATACCTGGGAAGTCAGGGACACTGGCCTCTAGCTATCAGGGCTCTTTCTACTACCTTTCTTATAGATTGGTGTAACAATCGCAGAAGTCCAATCCTCAAGAACCGAAGCAGAATTAATTGACTTATTAAACAATAATAGTCAATGGCAATGACAACTCCTCGGCACACTCTCTCAGTATTTTGGGGTGAATATTATCAGGTCCCATAGCTTTGTATACATTAAGTAATTTCAATAGGTTTTTAATCTCTGCTCTTTCAATAATAGGTTGAGTAATTTGTGATGGGCAAATAGGTCCATTATAATCAAAAGGATCAAAATCATCATAAGGGAGATTATGTAAAACTTCGAAGCTTGCTAAATTTGGTAGACTGGGATGTAGAATTCAGAGGTAAAAATGCTTATGGGATGTGGGATACTTTCAAGCATATAATAAATGTAGTCCAAGAACAATGTATCCCAATGAAGGCTATTAGGAACAAAAGTAGGAAACCATTATGGTGGAATCAGGAGATAGCTAGAAAAATTTCCGAGAAGAAAAGGGCATATAAAAAATTACAGGTACAAAATAATATTCAAAATTTAAGTGATTATAGAATGGGTAGGAATGAGTTAAATAAGATTATAAAGAAGAACAAAAGGCTCTCAGAAATTAAATTAGCTCAGGATAGCAACAAAGATCCTAGAAAGTTCTTTAGTTACTATAAAATTAATAACAAGTCTGGCAGAGTTAAAATAGGACTATCAAATATTAAGAGGTTGTGAGAGAAACTGATGTGGAAATAGTTGAGGTACTAAATGGTCATTTTGCATCAGTATTTACAAAGGAGAAACTAAAGTCTTATGTATAGTACTCATGGGTCAGGGAAAGAGGTGTTTACTACCATTAGTGTGGATTGGAGGAAGATAAAAGGACTAATAGGTGAGTTAGTTGCTACCAAGGCCTCCGGCCCTGATACTATTCATTCTAGGATACTTAAAGAAGGGGTAGAAAGTATCTCAATAGCTCTGGAGAAGTTGTATACTAGGGATATGTGGGGGTGTTTCAAATTGGATAGCTGAGTGGCTGAAAGACAGGAAGCAAAGGGTAGTGCTAAATGGTGTAAAGTCAGAGTGGAGGGATGTTATCAGTGCGGTTCCTCAGGGATCAGTTCTCGGTCCATTATTATTTGTCATCTATATAAACGATCTTGGGGAGGCAGTTAATAATAAAGTGTCAATTTTTGCGGATGATACCAAATTAGCAGCTGTAGTTAAAGATATTGATGATAATTTTAAAGTGCAGGGGGATTTAAATAAATTGTTATCCTGGGCACATAAGTGGCAAATGACTTTCAACCTTGATAAGTGCAAAGTTATTAACTTGGGAAAAGATAATACAGAATTTAACTATGAAATGGATGGGCATTGGCTGAGCTCAGTAGAGGATGAGAAAGATCTAGGAGTAGTAATAGATAAGTCATTAAGGTTTTCTAAGCAGTGTATTGAAGCAAGAAATAGGGCAAATAGAGTGCTGGGTTTCATTAAGAAAAATGTCAGTTACAAAAGTAAGGAGGTTATTCTTAAACTCTATAACTCTTATGTTAGGCTATATCTAGAGTACTGTATACAGGCATGGTCCCCACATTTTAGACACGATATTAACCTTCTCGAGTCAGTGCAATGGAGGGCAACAAAGATTATTCCTTCCCTGAGGCACCTTGGATATATAGATAGACTGAGGGTATTAAATATGTTCATGTTGGAAAGGAGGTGTGTGAGAGGGGATATGATTGAGCTCTTTAAAATTTTTTCTTGGATAGATAAATTGGATGTTAGCAAGTTTTTTGAGTTAGATGATGGAAATCGGACTAGAGGTCACCACTTGAAAATTAAAAAGCAAGGGTGTAGGTTGGATTTAAGAAAATATTTTTTCACCAATAGAGTGGTAGACTTCTGGAACAAATTGCCGCAGAGGGTAGTAGGTAGTCCAAATTTAAATGTATTTAACACATTCTGTGCGGAAGAAGGATATGACTGGAACAGGAGCTGCCAAGTGTAGGCCATGAATGGTCTTTTGCAGTCCCCTTCTTTTCTTATGTTCTTATTGGCCTGTTGCGGGCGAATTCATTTCGCCGCCGAGTCAGTTCGCTTTGAGACATTGCGTGGAAAAGTTGTGTGTTTTGTAATCTCGGTGAGTACATTCCATTTCTACCATAAAATTGCGTGACCCACCCGTGAGCACTGGTTCATAATATTAAGTTTTAATGTTTTTGTGGCGGAGTGTTCACGGGTGGGCCACGGGAAAGGTGCCCACCCGTGAGCATGTCGCCACTACTTTATTTGTTTTTTCCATATCAGCTGGATGACCACGGGTGGGCACCATTATATATTATCTTTCCTGTCACATAAATATGTATAAAGTGTTTGTGGCTATGTAGATCATAGCACAGGGGTATTCCAGAATAAATCTATTCATTTAGTCAGATTTTTATAATAATTAGGCCTAGCTAAAAGCATACCATAAAACTTTTTAGGAAACCTACACTCATACACAGTTATATATAGGCCTATATATATATATATATATTTATTTATTTATTTATATATATAGGCCTATATATAACTACGTGTGTATGAGTGTAGGCTTCTAAGATAAAAGTTTTATATAGTAGTAGAATTAGCTGAACAATAATTGGATGGATTTATACAGATCATATTTACATTTTGAAATAACAAATTCGTGTTTCATGTAATGAGTAGGATAGATAAACTTGACAGAGTTTTCTGTGATTCGAATTGTCTACATGACATGCCATATGCAATTATTTAGTTTGGCTATGCAGGCACCCTATCCACAATCTATATTATATTTGTATTTTTCTACAGCCATGAACCCGCCTTCATTTTACGGAAGAAAGAGAGTTGCTACCAATACCGGAATAGAAAGCATTCTGTCTTCCTCAGAGGACTCAGTAAGTGATGTTGAATCATCGGACTCCTCCGAGTACATTGCCGATGAATCTACGATTAATAGTAGCAGTAGTAGCAATGAAGAGCCGCAATCTGAACAGCCTCAAAATCTTTCACACAATCACTTTCACACAATCAGAATGGAGGTAGGCCTATAGTAACGTCAAATTGGAAAAATTTTACGATTTGTGAATGAACACACATGTTTACTGGCTCCGATAAACTTCATATTGAATTGCCAGAGAATAGGACATTAGAGCCAATTGAAGTTTTTTCAATTACTTGTGAGTGACGAGCTGATTGACATGATTGTTTTAGAAACAAACACGTATGCTTCACAAATTCTTCAAGAGACCACACTGGCACAAAGGTCTCGATTGAGGAATTGGCGACCCACTGACAGAGCAGAAATAAAGAAATTTCTCGGGCTAATTATGTGTATGGGTATAGTGTGGAAACCTTAACTCGCCATGTATTGGTCAAAGAAAGATATACTTGATTATCCTTTCATTTATAACCATATGACAAGGGATCGATTTCAGCTTTTGCTTCGTTTTTTGCATTTTTCTGATAATTCATTCACAGCAAGTACAACCAACCATCTGTACAAATTGCAACCACTTTTGCATAGCATCGTTTCTCAATTCAAATCAGTGTACACTCCTGGTGAGTCAGTGGTCATCGATGAATCCTTGATTCCATTTCAAGGTCGGTTGGGTTTCAGACAGTACATTCCTGGTAAGGCGCACAAGTATGGTGTGAAATTGTAGAAATTATGCTCTACAGAATCCTATACATGGCATATCGAAGTATATACTGGACGCTCCTCCAATGTGGAATCCTTCAGTCATTCAGAATCTGTTGTAATTCAAATGTCTAAAGATTTACTGGGATGTGGAAGGAAGATTTTTGCTGACAATTATTATTCTTCAGTGCCATTGGCTGAATATCTGCTGCAAAAGAAAACTTACTTCTGTGGGACACTTCGGAAAGGTAGAAAGTATATTCCCAAGGAAGTCACAAACGCAAAGTTGAAGAAGGGAGAATATATTGGAAAAGAAAATAGCAATGGAGTGAAAGTTCACTACTGGAAAGACAAACGTAACGTTTTAACACTTTCAACAATTCCTGAGCACTCAGACAAACTTGTTGCGACAGGAAAGAAGAACAGAGCTGGTGATATTGTTTTGAAACCACAGGCAGTTGTGGACAATAATAAAGCTAAAAAGGGTGTTGACATGTCTGACCAGATGTCATCCTACCATACCGCACTCAGAAAAACAAGAAAATGGTACAGAAAAGTGGCATTTGAATTATTAACGGGAACGGCAGTTGTAAACGGATGGGTTTTGTACAATAAGTTCATTTCCAAAACAAGTATGCCACTTCTGAGTTTCAAAGAAGCGATCGCACGTAGTCTTGTTTGCGGACCAGAACTGGAAGATTTGCCGAGACTTCAGATCGACAGCCAAAACAAAAGACTGCCTCATCAACTGGAAGAAGCCCCTGGACCCAAACGAGCCAGTCGGAAGTGTTACGATATAATTTCAGCTAATGAAGGAGTAAAACAGGCGAGACTGAAAGCAAGAAAAATTTCCACTTTCTGTCCCATGTGTGAAGGAAAACCATTTATGTGTCTTGGTTGTTTCAATGTGCAACATAGTGAGTAAAGTCATTCTTATGTTAAGATGAATGATAAAAAATGGTAAAATGTTTTCTTTTACAATTGTTCTAACATAGGAAATATAAATGAACTTTGGCCTGCCATTATTTTTAAAAACGTTTACAAATAAAGGAACATTTTAATTTTGTTAATGAAATATTAATATATTTTTCAAAGTGTAAATTTATGTTATTTGTTCCAATAAATGTCACTTTACAATGCATGTTTTACTCCATTTATCCTTCTACTTTACGCTATTTGATGGAGCGCTCGCCTGCGCCCTATTGCAACGACTGCGTCGTCCCCCAGACTGTTCGGCACATTCTTGTCGAATGTCCCAGTCTGGGTGATCTTCGCGCACGATACCTGTCCCGGTTCTGGGATGGGCGGGGTCGCTACCGCCTGTCCCTTGTACTCGGGACAGATTCGTGCACATTGACTTGTGTACTTGTTGACTTCTTGGGGGAGGCCGGCCTTCTCCCTATTATTTAAGCAAGGTTTGTTTTTTTCTGTTTTTTTTTTCTTTAGTTGCACGCTCCTGCGCCGGGGGTACCTCTCCCCGATGCACCAGCTTGCTTCCTTTCCCCCTTTTTGGGGTGTTTTTTTTTTTTCTCTTTAATTTTATTTTAAAGTAGCCTAGAACTAGGCCAGTTTTAATACGGCGACTAATGCCCAAGTAGGCAGTCGCCAGATGAGCTCTTAAAAAAAATAAATCCTTCTACTTTAAGGTATATGTTGGTTTTATCAATAAAAATTATTTATGTGGTTGATATATATTGACAAAAGTATGTATATATAATTCCACATGTGAATCACCGGTGGGCACGCCGCCACATTAGAATACGATTAGTGCCCATGGGTGGGGCACTCTGCACAGAACGTGTTAAGAGTAGGTTGGATGAGTTTATGGGGAGGGAAGGTTGTGATGGTTCCTAAGTTTTGTATATATTAATATTGTTTGTATATATCTATAGCTGCAGGATTTATTTCTTGACTTGACAAGCTTGATTGGTGATACCCTTGTTTCTGGACGCAATCCTCTGGATGTAGTTTTCTTGGGAGTTTGGGTGCCTTAAAAAAGATGCCGTTTGACTCGGATGACCTATGATGGGCCCTTGTGGCTTTTGTCATCTGTTATATTATATTGTGGGGGGACTTTGATTTTGTCTTCCCCTGGCCATGGTGCTTTTTGTGGGTGGGTTTTGACGGATGACCTTTGATAGGCCCTTGTAGCTTTTGTCATCCGTGAAATTGTTATGTTATTTTATGTTATCACCATTCTCAACAGCACTCATGAATTGGCCAGCCATCAAAAAATCTTCATCCGGTTCTGGACTGTGAACAGATGTAAAGTGCTCCAGTAACAAGCCTGCTGCTTCGCCATCATCAACAGTCATCTCTCCGTCCCTCTGCTCCAATTGTGCTATCGGAACTCTAGATGATTTTCCACCTACAACATACTTGTAAAATGCTCTAGGATTAATTTTTATATCTTGAACTAAATCATGTTCAAATTTATTTTCCTCTTCTCGAACAATTCCAGAACACTAAATTTTCTAATAAAAGACCTGTTACTAATGAAACTGAATCTATAAATAAAAAAGTCAATTAAAATGGATAATAGAATGAATAACATAAAAATTCTACAATGGAACTGTCAGAGCTTATTCTCCCACTTATCAGAATTCAAAGTTTTTTTATACGCTAACAAACCCCACTTGTGTTGTATATGTGAGACACGGTTGGGTACTGAATCAAATGTTAATTTCATTAATTATACAATTTTTAGAATAGATAGAGATAGAAGGGGTGGGGGTATAATGACTTTAATTTGCAAAGATATAAACTATAAAGTTATACAACTAAATAACTATATTTACAAAATCTTGGAAGCTCAAGCTACCAAAATTTATTTAAAAAATAATAATGCTATTGATGTACTCAATTTATATAATCCCCATGCAAAAATCTTTATTGATGAAGAATTAGAATTTTATATTTCAACTGGGTAACAAATTAATTATTTGTGGTGACCTAAATCAAAGACACCCAACATGGGATAATCATCTTTTACATGAACCCCTGCAACAAGCAATCTCTTTCAATAACTATATCATCCAATCAAATCTAATTCTAGCTACTCCTCTTGGTCTCAAAACAAGATACGACTTAAAAAATAACTTATTCAACTAGTGATCTTACTTTAGTATCTGCAGCTCTTTCAGACAAAACTGAAATTAACTTGGGTAGAGATCTTAGCTCAGACCATACCCCCAATCCTTATCTCCATATCTGAACAAATAATTATTTCCAAAACAAGAAAACGACCAAATTGGAAGATAAAAGATGACAAATGGTCAGATTGGACAACTAATCTTGCTCCAATGCAAGCAGATGTATCCCAAAATCCAATCGAAGAATTAAAGGAAATACCAGAAAATATAATAGATGCCAGCAAAATAACTTTCAACTTAGCACTGAACCTAAAAGCACTAAGTATAACAAACCATGATTGACAGAGGAATGCAGTAAGCAGGTGGTACTGAGACAGAAAGCTAAACATATCAATGAAAAATTTTACATTACAGAACACCATAGCCTTTAATAAAAAAAAAGCTATAGCACAAAGAATAATTAGAAGAGCAAGAAAAATATCTACAAAAATTTATTTCTAATGTAAACTTTAAAACACCAATTTAAGATATTTGGTTCTATTTTTAAAAAAATTCAGAGGCACCTACAGAGAACAAACATTTCCTCTTATTCAAAATGGTAATCCAGTGTTAAATGACAGAAAAAGCAAATATTTTTGGGCCAAAATTTATCAGATCTTACAAATGCAGATCCAGTTATTTTAAATGCACAAGAAAATAAATTGATCAATAATGCTACCAAAAAACTTATCAGAAGACTATAACAAAGAATTTACTTGGGAAGAATATATGGATAGTTATATCAGCACTTCAGAAAAAGGAGGGAAAGCCATGGGATCCGACTTAATCCATAAATCTTTTCTAATAAACCTGCCACTGGAATATAAAAAGAAAATCTTAAAACTACTTAATGCCTGGTGGTTACAAGGCAAATTTCCATCCTCATGGAAAGAAACATTATTGATATATATAAAAAAAACTAATTAAAATTCTGCAAATTCAGGATCAAATCAACTTTTCTCATTACTCTATTTTGAGAAAATGATTTATAATAGGCTTTATTGGTATCTTGAAAAAAAAATAATATAATAAAACCCTTCCAGTGTGTTTTTTATAGGAAACATAGCTCAATTGACCAACTACTGAAATTAGAAAATTTTATTAGGATAAACCTAAAACAAAAAAGCATATTATTGCACTATTTCTTGATATCAAAAAAGCATTTGATCTGGTGCCACATCAGCTTTAAAGTACAGACTTGCAGAATCTGGTATTATTAGCTATTTTAGTCAATTTTCTAGAAAACCGCTCCATTTAATATTTCCATTGGGGAATTCTTATTTGATAGCTTTAATTTTGTGAGAGGAATACCACAAGGTTCAGTATTGTCACCTATTCTATATACAATTTTCAATAATAACATGCCTCAACTAGTAAATTGCAATATATCTTGTTTTGTAAATGATTAGGCAAAAAGAAAACAGTGGGAATACCCTACAGGAAGCTGAAATAAATCTTCAGAGGGCAGTTAATAAAATAAAAGACTTTTGTGATACATGGGGAACTACAATTAATATTGAGAAAACTAATGTAGTGGACCAGATGATAAATAAGATTCCCGCTAAGATTTCTGGTTTTAATCAATTTAAAATATGACACAGGGATTAGCCCATGCTGTACAAATAAACACAATAAGTCTAAGACAATTACATTAAACTATTAATAATCTATATAAATGTTATAAACGATATATAAAAAGGTTAAGTAATAATAAGTTATATTTACCTTAAACTAAGATTCACCAGGTTGATAAATTTCCACCATTCTTAGAGAACTAAGGTGAACACTTTGGAGAGTAATCAGAAGAAGACTAACCACTGCCAGCAGCTTCCAATCGTTATCAGTTTTCTCCAAACCAACCAGCTGTTCTTGCTGGTTGTTTTCATTGACAATTTGTAACTATACCCAGCACAACTAAACTAATGTATTTTACAAATAAAAGAATATTCAGAATACCAACTATATCAATTAATAACCAAAGAATAAACGATGTTAAAGAAAGTAAGTTCTTAGGTCTCTTCTTTGATGCTCCTCATTTAACCTGGAAATATCATATAAATTACCTTGTCTTAAACTGCCAAAAACGCCTGAATATACTTAATCTTTCAGTAAATTATCCTGTGGAGCTGATCGAAAGTCACTACTTATATTTCTCAAGGCATATATCATCAGTAATAATACTAATAAGCATTTTGTAATGCACTATTCAAGGCCTGAGGCCTTCCCAAAGCGCACGTTGTGCTGAGATGAGAATGGAAATTCAAGAGGGAGAGAAGGCAATTCTGAAAAGATGCGTTTTCAGGGGACGCTTAAATGTGGTAAGAGAGGGAAAAGACCTGATTTCAGCAGGAAGAGCATTCCACAACTTAGGGGCGCAGATTGAGAAGGAGCAGTCCCCCATTGAGCAGAGGGATGAACGAGGAATATTCAAAAGAGGTGCATGTGATGACTGAAGGGCCCGAGGGTCATGGCGTGGTGAGAGGGCAGAAGAGAGGTAAGACGAGGCCTTGTTGTTTAGGGCATTAAATGTGAAGAGAAGTATCTTGAAGTGAGTACCGGATCTGACAGGGAGCCAGTACAGTTCATGCAGCAAGGGTTTCGAGGGACAGAAACAAGGGCGACGGAGGAGAAGCCGGGCGGCATAGTTCTGTACAAGTTGAAGGGGGCGGAGAGAGGAGGATGGCAGATTCACAAGCAGTGAGTTACAGTAGTCAAGGCATGAGGTGATAAAGGCATGAACAGCAGTCTCAAGACTTTGGCGATCAAAGTGAGAGCGAATGCTAGAGAAGTTACGAATGAAACATAGAGAGGATTTGCTGACATTGCGGATATGAGGCTTAAAGGAGAGATGCTCATCAAAAACCACACCCAGATTCCTAATGCAGTCAGAGAAAATATGATAGTATTACCACCCAGAGTAAGCGAGGGAAAGAGACATTTAGATTTTTTGAGAAGAGCAGGGGTGCCAATGAGGAGGACCTCAGTTTTGGAGTGATTAAGCTTGAAGTTGGTAGAGAGCCAGTCAGAAATGGAGGAGTAGGCAGCCAGGAGGTCAGTGATAGAGTAGGCAAGAGATGTGGGGGATGAGGAAATGAAAATTTGAGTGTCATCAGCATAGAAGTGGAAGGATAGACCGAAATTACGGAGAAGGGAACTAAGAGGGAGAAGGTAGATACAAAATAGTAGAGGACCAAGGACAGAGCCTTGTGGCACTTCAAAGCGAATGGGGGTAGAGTCGGATGAAAAGTCGTTAATCACAACAGATTGGGTAAGAGCGGAACCAGTCAAGCATGGTGCCTGATCAAGTAGGACGGTATGGTCAATAGTATCGAAGGCAGAGGAGAGGTCGAGTAGAATGAGGATGGAGGCACAACCCCTGTCCGTGGCTCTTCATAAACAATCAGACACATTGAGAAGGGCAGTTTATGTGGAGTGACCTCACTTGAAACCAGATTGATAGGCTTCATCAATGTTACAAGCCACCATGTGACTGTTGATGCGTGAAGCAACCACTCTCTCCAGAACCTTAGAGAGGAAAGGAAGTTGTGAAATCGGGCGATTCTTGGAAGGGTCAGTGGGGTTCAGTTGAGGCTTTTTAAGAATCGGACGGATGTGGGCACGTTTGAAGAAAGAGGGAACAAGACCAGTTGCAAGTGAGGTGTTGAACAGGTGAAGAAGCGTTGGGAGGATAGCAGGCAGAATTTTACATAACAGTTTAGGCGGAAAAATGTCCTTTGGGGAGCCCGATTTCTTAGAACGCGAGAGCAGGGCTGTAAGCTCCAACGCGGTCACAGCGAGGAAAACGATAAGCGGCTGAGGCGGGAAGTCAGGGAGAATGGCAGGAGCCGGGACAGAAGAAACTAGATGTTAATGTCAATACTGGGATTAGAATTAGTATCGGGGCAATGAGGTCTTCTCCCATTACCTCTCTTTATGGTGAAATATGTATGTTACCACTTCAGTTTCAAAGTGATTTTGCCTACATCAAATACTTTATAAAAATACTATCATCACCAAGCAATCATATTTTGAAAGAGAACTTTAATTCCTACAAAGAAGCTGTCACTGAAGTTATATGGACTACCAACAATAAACCATCATATTATTATAGAGCTATCAAATTATGTAATAAATTTGGCATGGGCCACTTTATATATAGAGAATCTTCCATTAGTAATATACCTCCATGGGAAAATATATACAATCAAATTTACCATTAACTTACTCAAAATCAATGCTGAGTACTAGTAAAATATTAATAGAAAATTATATCAACAGCAATTTCATTGGATTTCAAAAAATATTTACTGATGGATCTAAAGTACTCTTAAATGATAAATACTCATGTTCATCTGCAATCTTTATTCAAAATTCTGGTCAATGCTACTCTTGGAAATTGGATGGAGATCATACTGTACTTTTCACTGAACTATTTGCCATTATAAAGGTACTTTGTCATTGCAAAAACTACCATGCTACATCTGTCGCTATACTCACTGACTCACAATCTAGCCTTTATATATTAGAAGGACATAAGACAAACCAAACATACTCTAATCTAGTTACTGAAATAGTATCTCAGAGTAATAATCATAAAATATATTTTCAGTGGATACCCTCTCATATAGGGATTGTAGGAAATGAAAAGGCAGATTTACTGGCTAAATCTTCACACAATTTTAATAATATAGAAATGACTCCATTCTTTAAAGGTGAAATTGTAAATTTACTAAAAGAAAAGATACAAAAAGAATACTCTTCTATATGGGAAAGATCTGTAACTTCTCAATTTGGTGAAATAAAAAATAAATTCCATCATTGGCCATGGTCTTTTGATAGATATAGGAGACTTGAAACTACATTCGTTAGACTAAGATCAGAACATATAGGCTTAAATTACCATCTAAACAAAATTAAATTAAAGGATTCACCAAACTGACCAATGTAATTTGCCTGAAACAGTAAAACATTATTTATTAGACTGTCAGGCTTACAATATAAAAAGACAAAAAATGATACACAATCTAAGCTCTTAATATAAAAAATATACCTAACTCTTAAAATTCTACTGGGTGGAGGTGGCTTCAGCCCACACATCCAAGAAAAGCTAAAAATTTCTTAAATTTCTTGCCTCTACTAGAAAATTATAAAACTGATTTTAAACAACTGTTTTGGTCTCCTTTAGATTTGCAAATAACAGCTATATTACTAAAATAGGTACTATGTGCCTCTTGGATTATTGTCATACCCATAAATAACAATATCTATAAATGATGTTTGATCGATTAATTAATTTAACCTGTCCATGACTACCTATGTAAATATTACCTTTACCTAAATTTAGCTAAGAACACACTTAAGCCCAAATATTAAAGATATTAACAAGGCTCCACTTCTTTTCCAAAGCCCTATGGAGAGGAGCCCCATGGGTGAAGATTGGTGATTGTCTTTAATTTACTAACTATAGTCATCACTTTTAACTAGCATTTAAAAGCAGGTACAGCCTAAAATTTTTATGATCCTGCTTAAACATTATTTGCACAGGTACTCATCCTTTAAAAGAAAAATCAATAAGATTTTACATTTAAAGACAAATCAATAAGATTGGGCATTGAAAGCTCAAATCACTAATAATTGATCTTCTAATTACAAATATAGATCCATAACTAATTTCAATTAATAAGATTATAGAGTGCAGCAAACTGTGTAGTGTATAACTCTATTAGATAACACTATTATTAACACTGCTCTGTTTTAAAATCCAAATCTGTGCAAAACAAACCATATCTACTTCTTAAAGTCAAGACAAAACAATTAGAAGTTACTGGCTTAGTGGGAAGAGATACTTGATGCAAGATGAGTGAACCCCTCCACAAATCAAGAGGAACAACAGTGTTGAAAGAATGGCTGATAGATGTAAATTATACACAAATTGGGAAAAAATGGATCCAAACGGGAGGGAAAAAGTCGAGCAAAGGGTGGTGGAACAAAGAAGTGGAGAAAGAGTACTTAACTAGGAGAAAGATGAACGATCAACTAAGGCAAAGTAGAGAGAGAGAGGGTTGAGGCAGAACAAGTGGAAAGGATGGAGTTAGAATATAGGAAGCAAAAGCAAAAAGTTACACAAGTAATCTGGGATGCAAAGATCAAGGAGGAAGAGGAAAAAATAAGACAGTGGGGCAAGTTTGGTGTAATGACCGAGGAAGAGAGCAGTGGAGATATCTGAGGAGGGCCTTGGAAGGGGACAAAAGTGAGGACAAAGTAATAATGAAAAAAACAAGGAGAATGCGAGGATGAGGAAAAAATAAAGATACAAATTGAAGAATATCAGGGAAGAATCATTCAGGCAAGGGAGAGATGGGAAGAAATCGGAGCTAATAAGGAACTTCAGTATGCAGTACAGGAATTAGAGGATAAACATATAGGAATCAACAGGAAGGACATAGAGTATGGGTTGTAAAGGTTAAAAAATCATAAGGCAATGGATGAAGAAAGGATAGTTGGTGAATTTCTGAAATATGGAGGAGAAAGGATGAAAGAGTTACTGACAACCCTATTTAATGATATGCTAGTGAATGGATGGGTGCCTGAGACTTGGCAGAAAAATAAGATAAATTTGATGCACAAAGGTGGTAATAAAGACAGAAAACTGGTAGATAGCTACAGGCCAGTAGCCATAATGAGTGTGATAGGAAAGTTGTTTGATAGCATCATGACAAAGAAACTGAAGGAGTGGGATAAACGTGAAGGGATACTTGGAGATGAGCAAAATGGATTTAGGACTGGAAGAAGAGCCATAGACAACCTCTCTATCCTACAGAATGTAATAGAAAGGGTGTGCTCTATGTCTGCTTTCTCGATATAGAGAAAGCCTTTGATCGAGTTGATAAAACGAAATTGTTTGCAAGACTAAGAGAATTGGGGATGGATGCAAATATTCTAAATTTGATACCAAAACTATATGAGAATAACAAAGTCAAACTCAATCTGAAAGGCATAGAAACAGGTTGGATGGTGAATGACATCAGGGTTAGACAAGGGTGTACCATTGTAGCGGGCTGAAAATCTAAACTAACCCCCAATCGATCCAACCCGCTTCCTACACTAATCCGGACATGAGAAATTGAAGGAGAATGAAATGGATTGTATATACAGTCCCTTTACTTACAAAAAAAAATGTACAATGATAATTATAATAATTTATATTTACAAGGGAAGTGTGCACACTTCAAAATGAGGCCAAATTCCCCAATCTAAACAAGATACCAAAAGAATTTTATAACGGGTGAATAGAACAAATTTACTTAAATATATCTACACAGCGAAATGAAAAACAACAACAACCAAACGAAAAGGGGCACACGCTATCACTTGTGTGCTGGAGGTGGGTGATAGTAGGCTAATACAAAAGGATGCAGGCTCATCAGCCAATGCAGGTGGGCAGTTCAGGTGTCTAGCAAGGTATGAAAGCCCTCCGTCTCAGGGCTGGGCGGAGCACTCGTCTAAAGAACCCCTCTCGCATTCCTTCCAAGCTTCCACTCTCTCTAAATGTATATCCAAACAATTTTCAGCATTTAATAATTCTTTAAATATTTATCTTTAAAACTATTCTTTCAAAATATAATCTCTGCTTTGGATAATTCAGCATCGAATCAACCACAAAATCTGTTTAGTTTATTCCATTCACTTTCTCCATGACAAATCATAACAATACTGTACTTAGCCATTGTAGACTAGTTGTAAAACTATCAGAAGTAATACAACCAGACTTAACTCTTTCACAATGCTAGAAAAGAGTATTGTTATGATTTGTCATGGAGAAAGTGAATGGAATAAACTAAACAGATTTTGTGGTTGGTTCGATGCTGAATTATCCGAAGCAGAGATTATATTTTGAAAGAATAGTTTTAAAGATAAATATTTAAAGAATTATTAAATGCTGAAAATTGTGCTCCGCCCAGCCCTGAGATGGAGGGCTTTCATACCTCGCTAGACACCTGAACTGCACACCCGCATTGGCTGACGAGCCTGCCTCCTTTTGTATTAGCCTATTACCACCCACCTCCAGCACACAAGTGATAGCGTGTGCCCCTTTTCATTTGGTTGTTGTTGTTGTTTTTCATTTCATTGTGTAGATATATTTAAGTAAATTTGTTCTATTCGCCCGTTAGAAAATTCTTTTGGTATCTTGTTTAGATTGGGGAATTTGGCCTCATTTTGAAGTGTGCACACTTTCCTTGTAAATATAAATTATTTTAATTATCATTGTACACTTTTTTTGTAAGTAAAGGGACCGTATATAATTTCCATTTCATTCTCCTTCGATTTCTCACGTTCGGATTAGTGTAGGAACCGGGTTGGATCGATTGGGGGTTAGTCTAGATTTTCGGCCGGCTACATTTGGCGCCCGAATAGGGATGTGAGACTTCGAAACCGGGAGCGTTACAGAATTGGATTGCAGTCCATACCCAATTAGCGTGACAATTAGTTTGATTGATTTTTCCCTCCTCCTATCTTTTTACTAACTTGGGAACAATGGCTGTAGCTGAAACTTTGAAGGAAGAAGTAGTGCGATTGAGACTGGAGTTGAGGAAGAAAGAAGAGGAGTGTGAAATGTTGCGGGGAATGATTGAGGGAATGAAGAATGAAATGAAAGTGATGAATGAAAAGACTGATTGGATGAAGAAGGAAATGGGAGACCGACAAGATCAGACTGACCGACGGATGCAGGACCTATATAACATGATGACAGGGGCTGGACCAGCCCCAGGACCTACAACCCTGACCCCTGCTCCTACTGAAGGGACTCCGCTAAATGGAATGGATGGCAGTGTGATTGAGTCTAAAGAAGATACTATGAGTGGTAGGAAAGGGGGTGAATGGAAGAGAGTGGAAAGTAAGAGAGGAAGGAAGCATGGTTCTAAGGTTAAGGATAGGAAGGCAAGAGGGAAGATTGTTGATTCGCTATACTCTGATGAAGGAGAGAGTGACGATATGATTGGAATGAGTGAGGCCGAGAGTAGCTCTTCGGAGAGTGAAGTGAATGTGGGGAAAGGAATTTTGATCAGGGAAGTGCCAAGGATTGATAAGTTTAGATTGCATGGGGGAAAGAGTATGGATGAGTTCTTCAGGGATTTTGAGCGGTACTGCAAGCTCAAGTACCAGCAGAACAAGAGTCACTGGGTGAGTGTTCTGGCAGATTGTTTGGATGGGAAAGTGTTGGAGTTCTTGCGAGTGATAACGAGTGTGGGAGAGCCAAAGTACGATGTAGTGAAGAAGAGATTGATTGGGCAGGTGAAACGAATGAAAGAGAGTGTGAAGTATAAAAGGGTGAATGAATTTGAGAAGGCTCGAATGGGGAAGAGTGAAAGTGTGAACATGTATGCACATAGGCTTGAGAGTATGGCGAGAAAGAGGTATGGTGATGATGATGTAAATGAATGTAAACCACTCATGAGGAAGTTTTTGGACATGATCCTGCAAAAGGTGAGTGAATGGCTGAGTAGAAAGAGAAAGGACAGAATGAGACTGACAGGTGAACGGTTGATGTGGGAGGATGTGTTGAAACTGTTAGAAGATGGACGATTTGATGATGAAAGCGATCTAGAAGAGGATGGCTGGTACAGTGTGAATGTTGGGGTTAAGAAGCCCGGGAACTTTTATCCACCCCAGCAGTTTGACAGCTACAGGGATGCCCTGAAGGCTGCACCAGCTGGAGTGATGTCGAACTTCCTGGGCCGGCAGAATGGATGGGTAAATGGAGGGTGGTCAAATGGAAGGGGGCAGATGAATTTCAAGCGTGGGACTGGATATATTAGAGAGAAACCGAGGTATGTCTCAGCAAACGAGAGACCGAATGGTGGGAGAAAGATTGTGGAAGGAAAGGTCATATGTTGGCAGAATGTAGGTGGATGTCTGGTGCATGTTTTGGGTGTGGTAAGAAAGGGCATATGATAAAGGATTGCCAGGAAAGTGTGAAAGAGTGCTTCAAGTGTAAAGAAATAGGCCATTTGAAGAAAGATTGTCCGAGGTTGAATGGTGGAGCAACTGCTGGGGAAAATATGAAATATGCATGTGGTAATTGTGGAAAGGCTAGTCATTATGCAAGTATGTGTTGTGACCAGAGGAATGTATGTAGCTATTGTGCGATGGAAGGACATTCAAGGGAAAAGTGTTGGATTAGACTGAGAGCACAAGGTGTGAATGGAAAGTCAGAAGCGGGAAACTGAATTGTAAGAGGGTACCTGCTGAAGTATCCTCTGGGTGCATGAGTGTGAGTAATGTGTTGGTAAGTCTGTCTAGTGTGAAAGTGCTGTCTGGTAGGAAGTATGAGTGTCTGAGTGTGAAGGTGGAATTGAATAGAATTGAGTGTTTGGCTTTAATAGATTCTGGATACAAGGCAAGCTTGGTGTATATAGATGTGTATGACAAGGTTAACGAGAAAGCCCTCCTGTCTGAGTGTAAGGGTAGTTTGGTAGGTATTGGTAATAGGAGAGTGCCTGTGATTGGAATGATAAGGTCACCTGTTTGAATGCATGGTATGTTGATGAATGAATGTGAATTCTCTGTGATTGATAAGGTGAGTAGTGAGTATGGTGTGATTTTGGAGTATGATTTTATGAAAATGAATCGTATTGTTGTGCATCCTGCGAGTGATCAGATTGAGAGAAAGATTGGTAAAAATGGGGTGTATAAGTTGTATGTAGGGAAAGATGGTAGCGTTTTGAGGAGTGTGCTTACTGGTATTGAGGTGACTGCTATGGAGAATGTAAGGCTTGTGAAGGGTGAAAGGGTGCCTGTTTGAGTGAGTTGGAGTAGGGATGTTAGTTTGAATGTGGGTGATAACACTGTGATATTGGATGGAAAGGATGCGTGTTATAAGGTAAGGCGTGTTGCTTGTGTGTTTGATGGCTTGATGAGAATGAATGATCCGTTTGTATGTGTGCAGGTGGACCCCAGGGTGAAAGGACAGGTGAGGGGAATCCAAGTCAGAGATGTACTGGGTCACCTCTCCACTGTCAATGAGGTAAGTATGTATGATAGTACGGATGTCAGGGTGAATGTTGCAGGTGAAAAGACGTGTGAATGGACATATAATGAAGTGAAGAGCATGGTGGAATTGGATGGATGTTTAACTGAGTATGAAAGGGAGGATGTGTATCAAATGATATTTGAACGAAAGGGAGCCCTCAGTAAGGGTGATCTGGATTTCGGGGTTGCAAAACTTCCGGAATTCAAGATTGTCCTGAAGGAGGACTCCCCAATCTATCAGTGGCTGAGGCATTTCCCACGTCCGGTTGCTGATGAGATTGAGGAGCAGTGTGTAGAATTAGAGCAATTGGGGGTGATTGAAGAGAGCGAGAGTGCATGGAATAGTCCAATTGTACCTGTACGTAAGTCGGATGGAAGATTGCGTCTGTGTGTGGATTATCGAAAGGTGAATGAAAGGTTTCCGATGTGTGTGGTATCTGAGTGTGTGTATAGTATGCATGGGATGGAGTGGTTTACGAAGCTGGATCTGGTACGGGGGTATTACCAGATGCCCATTGCTGAGGAGAGCCGGCCAGTAACTGCCTTCTCTTCCTCAAAGAGGCATTACCAGTTCCGGAACCTCAGCTTTGGGTTGGCTAATGCTCCCGGAGCCTTCCAGCGGGCAATGATTTGTTGTGTCTACCTTGGTTGGGTTGTTGACATTTGTTCTCTACGCCCGTCATACTTTATTTTGTTTTCGGTTAGGAGAATTACAATTGTATAAACTATTTATTTGAATGTGCACTGGTGTTTATCTATTTTTGTTTGTAAATATAAGCTGTAAATATAACTATTTTTTTTTTAAAGTAAAGGACTCTATATCAAATTGTATCAATTCTTCCTCAGGGTTCTCAAGGTCCATAAATCCTAGGATAAGGTTGGAACGCGGGTTAGTCTAGATTTTCGGCCCGCTACACCATGTCTCTTAGCTTGTTCAGAGTAAAGAGGGAAGGTCAAGGAGTCATGATTGGAGATTGCATATTGACAACCCTGGAATTTGCAGACAACATAGTTCTGGTTAGTGAAACAGCAGAGGGTTTGCAGAGACTTTTGACTCTGGTATACCAGTATAGGGAAGAATAGAGAGTAAAATTTAGTAGAGGAAAGTGCAAAAACAATGATATTGGGAGAAGGAAGAAATGAAGGATGGATCCTAGGAAATGACATCCTAGAAGTGGTAAATGATTATAGATACTTGGGTATGACAGTCTGTAATCAGGATATATTTGAGAAGCATAAGAGACAAAATGAGTTAAATATGCTAAAAATGACTGGCATGCTGAAGAACATGGTGACTAAACAAGCAAATAGGTATAAAATGATAAGAAAACTGTGGAAAGGGATAGCAGTCCCATGAAGTCTATAAAGTGACAAAGGCAGAATTGGAGAAAATGGAAAAGATCCAAAACAAAGTGGCAAGAATAGCAATTGAGGCATTGAGAGGAGAAATAGGCTGGAGTAGGTATGAAGAGAGGGTGGCAAGGATGAAAGCAAACTATAAGTTGAGACTGCAAGGGATGGGAATAGAGACATGGGCAAGCTATGTGTATGCTGCCTACGATAGGACTGAGTGGAGCAAAGAAGTAATGAGAGTGGATACAAAATATGAATTAGAAGCAATCTATATAGAGGGCAGAGCAAAAGGAAAGCTGAAGCAAAAAATATTAGATGCAGGAGAAAGGTTCTGGAGAACAGGAATAAATGGCAAGAGAAATCTGAATGTATACAGAGGCAAAAGGGAGCCTTGCATTGAGAATGTGTATGATGGGAGTTTTCCAACCCAGCTACTATTCAAGGCACAGACTGGATCCTTGGAGGTGAAAGGGTGAACATATAGATGGAATGGAGGAGAGGACAGATGCAAATGGTGCCTATTGGGGCAGAGAGAATCTATAGAACATTTGATTGTGGAGTGTGTGGGCCACAGTCTCAAGAGGGAGAAATTGAAAGAAGAATTGGTGATGTAGCTGGGAGAGAGAAGGGAGGATTATGGACTGAGTGTGGAAAAAAAGATAGGCATGATAAGAGAATAAGAATAGTAAGAGCAACAAAGAAATTTTTGCAGTGTGTGTGGAAGAGGCGAAATGAACAAGGATAATAAATTATTTCTCATCTCCACAGAAAATAAATGCCATATCCCGATAGAAAGGGTGGCTCAACAACCTGACCTAATAGAGGGAAGGGGAAAATTTACTGGTCAAAAATATTTTTCTAACACCTGAGAGCATTTAATTTATAAATTCAAAAAACAGTCACTAGTATTTTTAATTTTAAATATTAATTCTACATGGTTTAATTTTTATAATTTTTAAAATTCAGTGATTTAAAGTTTAAATTTGAATTTAAAGTTATTAACATGGAAAGGGATAATAGGGAATTTAGCTATGAAATGGATGGGCATTGGCTGAATTCAGTTGAGGATGAGAAGGACTTAGGCATAGTAACATAACATAACATAATTTCACAGATGACAAAAGCCACAAGGGACTATCAAAGGTCATCCATATCTGTCAAAATCCACCCACAAAATGCATCCATGGGATTGTGTCATCATGCATACCTTACCTTGTGATATCTTGTCATGATTTCACTCAATGAACCTCAGCTACCAGAACTGCTGCTGTATCTTCTGCTGAAAAGTTTCAGCACATCACTGCAAAACAAAAGAATTGAAGACCTGATTGACCTCTTTATGGCAGAAACAGATGTTGAAAGCTCTGAAATACTGCAGGATCTAGAGCTTTCCAAAAGTGATATAGAAGATGCACTAGCGAAATTAAATTCATCATCAGCTGCAGGCCCTGAAGGCATGCCAGCAATCCTGCTAAAGAACTGGCAAGCCCTCAATGAAGGAAAAGTTCCCATGTCCATGAAATAGGGGCTGATCTCCCCCATTCATAAGGGAGGCAGCAGGGGTGATACCACAAATTACCGACCAGTAACACTGACATCCTTCATTATAAAGATTTTTGAAAAATCATCCAAGACTGAATTGTGGAATTCTTTGACAGACGAGGTTTCTTCAACAGTGGCCAGCATGGTTTCCGCAAGGGCTGCTCATGCGTGTCACAACTGTTGGTGCACTAGAAGCTCCTACTGGATAGCCTTAAAATGGGAAGGGAAGCAATGTGGATGTTGTCTACCTGGATTTTGCTAAAGCTTTTGATAAGGTGGACCACGGCATATTGCTACACAAGTTCTCCTCCTTAGGAATCAAAGGAAACCTGGGATTGTGGCTTCATAGGCATACCCAACAGGTTGTGGTAAACAGAACCCTGTCAGAATACTCCCCAAGAGGATGCTGAACTGCTACAGGAAGACCTCAATGAAATATACTCCTGGACTGCTCTGATGGAAAGCGGATCGATGCGCGTATCATTTGCTCTTTCTGCTCTCCATTGTTTAGCCGACTTTACACCCTTTCAGTGTTTGTTTGTTGCTTTGTCTCGCTGTTCAGTTTGTTAACTGTTTTTGGTGCTGCCATAGCCTTGTCTGTGTGATTGTATCATTAATGCCTGTCTTACGGTTTGCTGCTAGCTACGCATTTGTGAGTAATCTTTTGGTTTTTTTTTTGTTTCTCCTTGTGGCCATTTCCATTACTTTCCTTATTATTTTTCTTTTGCCCCCTGTTTTTCTTCATATTATTTTCTTCCATGCTCTTTTAACTTCTTTATCCCTATTATTGACTCCTCTCCGTTGTTATCTACCTTTTCTTTCCCTTGCTCTTCCTGCCTCTGACCCACGTGGTCACTTGTTTCATTCCGACTAATTCCTCGGCCTCATTTCTTTCCCCTTCCCCTAATTTTTTTGTCCTGCTTTATATTTATTTGCCTTGACACGTGCTTTGTACTTCACCATTCTCGGTATATGTTTTGTTGTTTTTTTTGTTAGTAGAAGTTTTTATTGAATTTGTTGCTTTTCTGTGACCCCTCCCCCTCCCTTTTTTTTCTTCATCATATTCTTCCCTGCTCATTTTTATTTTCACTTGCTTCCCTAATTTTATTTTGTTATTGTCTCCACATCAAATTGTTATCCATTTTATCCTACTTATATTTCTCCTCCCTCAATGATGGAATTATGGCACTAGGAATCACTCAAAATCAATCTCGTCTTATAAAATGGGAGATTACGTTTATCTTCGGTCTTAAAAAAGTTATTTTTCATTGAACCATCTATCCCAACCTCCCTCTCCCCCATCTCCCCCACTCACCCCTTCAACCTCCCCACTCTCAGTTTATAATGCGTCTCTACTCAATGTTAGAAGCGTTGCTAATAAAGTGGAGTTCATTCACGATCTCCTGACTAATTCGCGTATCTCCCTCCTTGGTCTCAGTGAAACTTGGCTTGATCAGAGTGATGGTTGCTTGTCGCTAGTGACCCCTTGATGGCTGCGTCTACTCCCATAACCCCCGGAACAAACGTGGCGGAGGGGTTACTCTTCATAGTGCCTCTCTCTCATCTCTCTCTCTCTCTCTCTCTCTCTCTCTCTCTCTCTCTCTCTCTCTCTCTCTCTCTCTCTCTCTCTCCATCTCTCTCTCTCTCATCTCTCTCTCATCTCTCTCTCTCTCATCTCTCTCTCTCTCTCATCTCTCTCTCTCTCTCTCTCTCATCTCTCTCTGGCTAAGTGGCAGACGGCAACGGGTGGTGGTGAATGGACAGGCTTCTGAGTGGGTGCCCGTTACTAGCGGAGTGCCTCAAGGTTCTGTCCTGGGACCACTACTATTCATCATCTACGTCAACGACATGGACGGTGACATGGTTGCCAAGATTTCCAAATTTGCCGACGATACCAAGCTTGGTATGAACGTTGCAAAGGATGGAAATACTGCCCGCCTGCAGGAAGACCTTGGGAAGATTGGGGAGTGGTCGGACACGTGGCAAATGCCGTTCAACGTGAACAAGTGCAAAGTAATGCATATCGGCCACAGAAATCCCCAATCTCATTATATCCTTAAGGGCACTGCTCTCGAATCGAGTGACACTGAGAAGGACTTGGGTGTTACTGTCACTAGCGACCTCAAGTTCTCGAAACAGTGCATTGAGGCAGAGAAGAAAGCCCAAAGGATGTTAGGCTACATAAAGCGCCAGTTTGGATACCGTAACAGGGAGATAGTACTTTGTCTGTACAACTCCCTAGTTCGGCCGCACCTGGAGTATGCCGTACAATTTTGGAGTCCTTCGTTTCGAAAGGACATCGCAAGGTTGGAACGCGTACAAGCCAGGGCAACCAAACTGATTCCCTCTATCCGACATAAAAGTTATGAGGATAGACTAAGGGAATTAGATCTGTTCTCGTTGGAAACCTGTAGACTGCGTGGTCAGCTCATCGAAGTTTTCAAAATACTTCGAGGGTTCGACAATGTTGACTACCGGGATATTTTCACACTGAGTGAGAACAGAACGCGCAATCACGGCTTCAAACTTGAACTGAAGCGTTACAACCGCAATCTGTGTGGAAACTTTTTCACCTACAGTATCTGCGGTAAGTGG